>WAAE01015315.1:0-11844 GCA_013400495.1 Nicator chloris
ATATCTAATCTAAAACTACCCTCAGTTAAAAGCCACTGCCCTTTGTTCTATCATTACTTGTCTTCGTAAAACACCCTTCCCAGCTCCCTTTTATGTACTGAAAAGCTGTTATAAAGTCTTCCTTTACTTCAGATTAAACAATACCAAATCTTTCAGCATATTTTCATAGGAGATGTGTTCCTGCCCTTTGATCATCACGTTCCTCCTCAGGACTTGCTCCAACATGCCCAATTGCTTCATATGTTAGGGGGTCCCAGAGCTGGACACAGAATTCCAGAGAGAGTCTCACAAGAGCAGAGTAGAGGAGAAGAATCACCTCTGCTGGTCTGCTGGCCACACAGTTTTTGCTGGAGGTGCAGTCAATCCCACAGTCCATATCATCAGCAAAGATTTTAAAGAGCGTCAGGTCTTAAGGAATACCACTTATCACTGGTCTCCACTTGGACATTGAGCCACTGAGGCACACCATCCAGAAAATTTCTTTTTCCACCAAGTGATCTGTTTGTCAAACCCATGTGTCTCCAGCTTAGAGACAACGTCTTGTGGAAAAATCTCAAAAGCTTTTCACAAGACTAGGTAGATGATGTCTGTTGCTCTTCCCTTATCTACTATCACTGTAAGGACCTACCCATCATAGAAGGTTGACAAATTTTTCAGGCATGATTTTCTCTTATTTTCTATGTACCTTCACATAGAGGATCCAGGAGGATCTGCTCCATGATTTTGCTGGGCATAGAAGCAAGGCTGACTGACCTGTTTGTAGTTCCCTGTATCTTCCTTTTTCCCTTTGTAAAAACAAGTGTTATATTTCTCCTTTTCTAGCCAACAGGAACTTCACCACACTGCCATGACTTCTCCAATAAGATGGATAATAGCTTAATGACACATTTATTTTAAAGTAAATAAATTATTAATGGTATTTTGGAGCTTGTTTCTTTACATGTTATGGATGTGAATGTCAATAAGATACCACATTCTCTAGAAACTCACAAATAAAACTTCACACCTGTGGAAACTTTTCTAGTGGACAAAATTATACCCTACACAGTTTTCATCATCAAAGTGCTGTAAATAATTTATAAACTTAGAGATAGAAGTGCCTGTAAACATTGAAAAATTCCAGTCTGCTTCCTCACTTGTACATACTAATCAGAGTCATATGCATTTTTCCTTGAATTCACAGTCAAATCTTTATCAACGGTGTTAATTGCCCTAGAAAATTTTAAGCTGTATCTAATATAACAAGTCAGGGTTTCAGTAGACTTCTGAGAGTCAGAGGCAAACTAAGATTTCTACTCATTTGGATGTCTTTGTGTATATATTATTCTCACGTATTAAAAAGAGAATCAAGCAAAAATCCTAAGCACTCCATCATTCTAAGATGATGAAGGGACTAGAGGATGTTTCCTATATTGAAAGGCTGAGAGAACTGGGACTGTTCAGCCCAGTTGAGAAGTCTCTGGGGATCTTATAAATGTGTATAAATTCCTTCAGGGATTCTGCAAAGACAACAGACCAAGGCTCTTCTGTGATGTTCAGTGACAGGCAAGAGGCACAAATTGAAACAAAAGAGGTTGCTTTTGATCATGAAATTTTAAAGATTTTAGAAGTGACCGAATAGGCTACTCAGTGAGGCTGTAGTATCTCCTTGAAGATACTCTAAAGCCATTTTGATGGGCAACCTGCTCTAGATGTGTCTGCTTGAGCAGAGAGACTGAACAAGATGCCCTCTTGAAGTGTCTTCCAATTGCAACCAATTCTTTAACTCCGTGAAAAAGAAGTATTATAGCTCCCCTGCACACCTCTTGGCAGAAAAATTATGAGATCCTACTCTATTCTGATGCTAGAGGCAAACCTTTTCCTTAATGAGAAACAAGTTATACTTTCTAAGACTCATAGATCTTTCTTTGCAGATTGGCTTGAGGTAGCAATTTATTTTTGTTTACAAACTTGATAGAATTGGCTGTACATTTGGCATTTTCTTGAGATCACTTCAAATACTTAGACAGTCTTCAAATAATAATAAGCAGCATTATGACAAAATAGAGGATTATGTTCTCCCTTATAGAATTAGGAACACAAACACACTTGTTCCTTCCACCTTGTCTACTTCCCAATTAAGAAAACATCAAATAAGACTAAAACTAATTTCTTATTTTGTGTTTGGTTTAGAATTTCTCAAAACATTCTCTTAGCTGTGGTAGATAATGGTCATCAAGCATATATAATCTTCAAAGCTGGACTCTGTCATGCATTTCCTTGTCATCTGAAATTATTCTGCAAAATACTTACTATGGTTTAACTTTCCTCTCTCTAATCAATCTGAGGAGATAAATTTTATTAGATTATTTTATTGGCATGTCTTCAGAATGTGAGTAAAGCACAACTTAGGCTTATGTAGGGTTAGAATTTATACAACAACTTTAACCATGCTGATTTCCCGTCTAGAAGAGGTACTGCAATCCCATACCTCTAATTTTTAAAAACTTAGATTTGCATTATTGTCACAATCAAGTGTGGAATGCATAGATTAGATATAAAATCCTGTGGATGATAACTATAGTTCATATTTATACAGTTATATGCCAAATCGTTTTTGGTGTAAGCGAATAATGAAAATCTTTAGGAAAGGCATAATAGCCTTTCAATGAACTCAAACACTTCAGTGGTGTCTGTGAGGCTGCACTGCTTTGCACAGTGTAAGTTCAAAATGCTGCACATTCTGGCTCTCATTCCCTGATCTCTTAGTGCTAGTTACACAGTACAAGTATATTTGGACTATCTAAATACTTATAACTTTTATTACTAAGAGCTGTAGTTCTACTGTGGATCTTTCTGCCATTGAAGGGAACATAGTACAGGTCACTGTAGGGTGATGCTCTATAAGCAAAGAGGCAGGATACCTGATTGGACCAGCAGAATGACCTTCAGGCTGGAAAGAAAGAAATGGAGAATTAAATCTCTGAGGAGATTATGGCATGAAGACAAGACAGAGAAAGAAACATAATGGAAGTACCTCTCTACTTTAGTAACCGAAGTAAAAATAACTTTCTGTTTTCATTACTATAGAGTTTGTTGCCTTTTTTCCCCTCTGTGTATGTTTTGAAGATTTTATTGATTTTATAATGAAATCGAGAGGAACAAAATGATGCTACTTTGATTATATGATGTTGGCTTACGAAATTTTGCTCTTCTATCTGTATGTACAATCATAAAAAAGAACAGCCTGGTGCAAGGAAAGGTGGGTTGACCTGTCACTATATATATTTGTATTTGGTATCCAAACCAGGGGGAATTATAAGCTAGAAGCTGACCACCATTTCAAATATACAGCTCTGTCAGAACATCTGCTGCATTAAACCAATAATGGTTTTAACTTTCCATTCAAAATAATTCTGTGATTTTTTATATTTTTGCTAGGTGGTATTTCATGGTGTGTCAAATCACAATATAATTTAAAAAATTAAATTCAATTAAATTAGCTTAAATTAATTTAAATAATTAACTTCTAACTGGAAACCTGAAAGCATTTATTAGCAATAAATCTTTTTTTAATAATAATATTCCTGCTCTGGGAATTCAGGTAAATGGTTTATTTTAAGACACTGACTCAGGTCTTTTCCGCCTTGGAAAGTGGCTGTGCAGCCCAAATATTACATACACATCCACCTCATGTTAACAACAATTTATTTTCTAGAAAAAAAAATTAGGAAATAAAAGTGACATATTTTAGTCCTTGGCTCTTAGGGTTCTACTTGGAGTGATCAAAAATAAAACTTATTTAGCTGCTTGGCTACTGCTCTGTACTGGAAACTCCCTGGTTCTTGATTCTGCCATATGAAAAGAACATACAGAAACTTAATCTACTTCAAAATAGCCATCTTGTCTAAAAATATCCTTTAAAGCTTCAACACTTTGAAAGAGTAGAAGGAGGTGATCATTGCAATCTCTCTTACACAAGGATGTCTCTTCTTTCTCTACAGAGTAGTTTACCGTCAAGCCTTGCCTAGTTAGTCACATAGAATAAGGTACAGTAAGTAGTAAATTTTTGGAGATTTAAACAGAGCAAACTGCAAAAATGAAAACGGATAATGTAAGGTTTTTTTGGTAGCAATTTTACATTTTATTTTTTTGAGAAAAATGTATAAGCAGACAAAAATCAGTAAAAGTGTATAAAAGGGTCAGTATCATCCCTTCTTCTTTAAGGTACCGTGTGATGTACATGTAAAGAAGGTTTGCATGCAAAGAAGATAAAGGAAAGGGGGAAAACCCTAAAACTAATCACTGATTTTAACAAAAAGCATCTGTGATGCTAACTTGGAAACAGGTACAACAGGATTCAGATTATTATAATGACACATCTTGCTAGACGGAAATAATCCCTGCATTTGTGATCAAGGAGTGAAGATGTTGCTCATACTTGAATAGGATGCTAATCCTCCCTGAGCAGAAACACTACAAAGACAGCTAAAAAAGAGTGCCTTGCTGGCTTTAAGCACAGTAGGAAATTTACCTTGTTTTTTTCAGCTAGAGCTCAATGTTTTGTACTTCACATTGCATTTGGTGGTCTTTATACTCAGATGAGAACTACCAATGAAATAATTGTCAACAGCTACTTTTTAATGCACATAATATAATTGTGAAGTATTTTCTATGTAACTATAATTTTCTACTGTCAACTGATGTGCCATTAACAGAGAATAATATTTTTTCTGAGTCTTGTTCTACAGTCATACTCATAATAGAATTACCAAAGGAGAGTCCAGTGTGACTTTATATGAATTTTCAGAAAAAAGTTTTCCTCTAGTCAAAGTCCTCTTTTCTCTGCCTCCAAAAGGGTCAACAGTCTATCCCTACATCTTTACTGAGACTTTGAGCATAGTCCTATTTGAGGCTTTTCTGGGTGATAACATCACTTGTTGACAGAAAGAAACATTTCTCCAAAGTTCTGAAGAAACTTGATGATTTTTCTTTTCCGTGTGCACAGGGACAATCTCTGGATGCTGAGGACATTGTTGGTCAGATTTAAAAGGATTTCAAATAATTTAACACTATGGATATTGGAATATAAACATAACAGTTGCTGGGTTTTTCTCCTTTGCTTTAGGCATTTTTTCCTTGAAGAGAACTAATTACAGTGAAGAGAGATTAAGATAATAAATGCAAATGTCATCCTTTGTTTCTCTTTGCATATATACCAGGCTAATTATCAGAGCATTCAGTGACTGCTTTCTTACACTAGGAAATGAAAGACTCATTTTCCTGAAAATGTTTGGTCCTCTTCTGTGCTATTCCAAACCTCATAGAGAGCTAAACAAAAAAAACTTCATTGCTATAAAAACACCTATATAAATGGGTGAATTAATTGTAAATTTACTATCCTTATCTATACTATTGAACTCTATTTAAAAACTTCAAATATATTTCACTGACAGCTTAATTATTTCATACAGTGTGCTCAAAGCCAATCTCAAATTACTGTCTTTGACACATCCAAGTGTGACAGATGTAGAGCAGACCCATGCTGTCACAGGCACAGTGCAAGCAAGTCCATGCTTCCTGTGTTTTTTCTTAAAGTCTATCCACTATTTGGACCCCCATGTGAGTACTGTATACTGATTTCCTTACTGCCATAGAATTTTGAGTTATTTATTTCAGTTATTGTCCTTTGGTTGTCTTCTGATTGAAATAGAAGCCATTCTATATTCAAAGAAAAATATGCTTCAAATTTATCCAGAATATTTCAATCAAAGTATTAACAGCTGGATATGATAAATAAAGAATGATAGTAGAGCTTAAACACTGAATTTCTTACTAGGTCATTAAAAAATTATGATGCATATTCGATGGAAGATTTTTAAATGTGCAAAAGAGCAATCTCATTAATTCAGCTTCTTTCTTTGTATACCTGATTGCAAGGTAACAGAGGTAATTATGAGAAAAAAGTGAAGCTATTCATATAACATAAGCTGTTTGAACTAGCTAAATCTTATCTCTATTCTGCACTACTTAGGAAGCTGCTCTGCATTTGAAGTGAGAGTTTGTCCTATCCACTGAAGAAGGTAGAAATTATTGGTAAAGTATTTGAAATTATACTTTGCTACTGCTGTACTGTAGCCCATGAGAATAATGTTAAAAGGCAATATAAAAGGAAACTGTACATTTTACCTACAAAATAACTCAGGCTGAAATTGAAGGCCCTGGTCTGAGTTTACACAAGGGAGTTCTGTGTGAGGCTGTTTCAGGGCAGTTAAGGTTTCATACTTAACTGCTTTGAGAGTACTTTATGTAGTAATAGAAATGAAGGACAGCTTTCATTCCTGACAGTAAAATGAATATTACAGCATTTCTTTAATCTTATCTATGGAAATATAGAGAAATATACAATAAATTGGAGCGACATAGACCATGGGAGGCTGTTAATCCTACCTCTAGCTCAAAGCAGAGTCGGCCATAAAGTCAAACAACGATATCCTGGGCTGGAGACTGCACAGACTCTCCAGACAAGCTGTCAGACTCTCCTGACAGCTGCACTGACTGTGCTCATTACTTGCCTGTGATCATTACTTAGAAGTTTTTCTATACAGTCTGAACCTCTCTTCTTTTAACTTGTGCCTACTGTCTCTGTCCTGTTAGGAACCCCTGCAAAGATACTTTCCTATCTTGTTGACCTCCCTATAGCTGTTTAATGGTTTCCATGAGGTTTCCTCATAGTCATCCCTTCTCCACACTGAATCAGCCTCTCCTCACAAGGGAAATGCCTTGGTCAGCATAGTGGCTTTCCACTGTACCCTCCCTTGATTATTGATTTCCTTCTGTTTGCAATGAAAAATTAGACATAGGATTCTAGATGCAGTCTAATGAGAGCTGACTAAAGAAAAACAATAATTTCCCTTGATGTACTGGCTGCACTTCTGTTAACAGCACAGGAGGCTCTTGGCTCTCTTTGCTGCCAGTGCACACTGCTGGGTGATGATCAGCTTGCTGTCTGGCAAGATGCCCAGGGCCTTTTGAGTAGAGCTGCTTTCCAGGCCATCAGGCCCTACCCTGACCGTCAGGGATTCTTTCTTGCCAGGCACATGATGTCCCACTGAGGACAACCCATGGCTCCTGTTGACCCATCCCCTCACCCAGCCTGTCTAAATCTCCTTGATGGCACTCCTGTCCTCAAGCACAGTGACTAGTCCACCTACAGATTTGGTGCCATCTGCAAAGTTGATAAGGGCACACTGACACTCTGCTCTGTATTTATAAAGACATTAAATGCGATCAGTCCCAGGACAGACCTCTGTGGCACTGCTCTTATTACCAGCATCTAGGTAGAGTATCACCCATTAAACATTACCTTGAGTCCAACAGTTCAAATACTTTTTTTTTCCTTTTTCCTTTTTCTAACTGGTTGTCCATGCATCCAGACAACATCCCTATCTGGACACAAGAATACTGTTGGGATAGAGTGACAATAGGCATCCTAAACACTAAAATAATTGTATCCAGTGCCCTCTTATTATCTAGAAATCCAGGCATACCACAGAACGTAATTGAGCTTCTTTTCTATTGAGCTTTCTAGTCAGGAGTGATTTGTTCTTGATGAGTTCATGATGGCTATTTCTAACCAGATTTTTCTTTTCCAAGTACCCAGAAATTCTAAAAGGATCCATTCCTTGATTTTTTTGGGAGCTGTGGTGAGGCTGACCAGCTTGTAGTTCTCTAAATTGTCTCCAAGGTTTTTAGATGGATTAAACATTTGTGTTCTCCCACTACTTGGAGAATCCCCTCATAAAAGTAACTTTTCAAAATGTTAGAGTTGCCCTGCAATTACACAGGACAGCTCTTATCATCCTTGGCTATAAGGAGTCCATCCAATACACTTGCATGGCTCAAGTGCTCTGAAGTGATCCTTGACTCACACCTCATTCACTGCTAGATCTCTTCCTTGAATCCTGCCTTTTAACACAAGAGTCAAGGACACCTTGTAGGAGGAAGTTTTTCCTTTGCATCCCTTTGCTGAGCCAAAGAACACATTCAGTACCTCAGCCTTATCTGTCCCCAGTTTTAATCTATTCCTCCAATACAGTCCAGAAAATGTGTCCTTCAACATTTTGGGTTTTCAGCAAAGTATCAAAGCCTTAACAATTTTTTTTTAAATAATAATTTTAAAGTTAAAGGAGTTTAAGTTTTCTGTAACACCCTACTGGCATACTAATTTTAAAAATTGGGTGCATTACACAGATGTTGTAAAAATGTACTATGAAACTTAGGAAGCTTTCCAAAAGTGTTGGTGCTCATAAATCATACTTGAAGTAAAACGTCATTGTGGTTTTGGAAAGCCTACACTTAATAAATCATTGCTCAGCAAAAGATTTTCTCCCTGCATGAAAGACAGGATAGTGGGTACACTTCATATAATTTTAATTTTTCCTTCAGAGCGAAAAGGGGGACAGAAAGGTTGTAAATCATACCCCTTTTTAAAGGATATGCATTTAAAAGAATACTGAAAATAATGGACCTATTTTGTGATGATTAGAAAAAGTTACTCCACTGTAAAAATTTGCCAGTTGTTATTGCTTTTGGTAAAAATATATAATGCACATCTTGATTTAATGATCACTTCACTGATCACTTTTCACTTTTCCAGTTCTGTTAATTTTAAAAGCGTGTTTACTCACATGGGAAGTACATGACTGGATGCATTCAAAGCTTTTCTCTCAACAAATTTCTGTCCTGTTTTTTAGTAAATACAATAAACTACAAATCTTTTTTTTTTTTAATATAGATTTACTAAATATTTTGTTGCATAGAAGTTCTTATATCTGTCTTATGAATATTAATACTCCAGAATGATTTCTTGTGTCATTTACAACTTATTAACTGTTTGGTCATGTGGCAAAACGTGATTTCTTTAACACATTCCAGTACTGTTGCTCACTGACTCAATATAGTGGTGCTTTTAGATAAAGAAAATTACTTCAGAACTGAAGTGGTGTAATTGAAGCAGGCAGCTATTAGAGCTTAGCTGATGCATGATAATTCATTAAACCATAGTAATTCAATACCTTTCGCTCATATGATTGTAAGGTATATGTAACTCATTTTGCTGATGCAAATTAAAAATCATTGTGCAATTCTTTACATTTCTACCAAAATGTTTTTCAGTATTGTTATTGTGGTAGTAAGAAGCATATTTTCTTTTTTTTTTTTTTTTTTGTAAAGAAGGATTCTAAGTCTTAGTGTTAGGCTAGAAATATATTCAAATTTTGGTGAAAATCAGCCTCGTTACATCTTTATAATAATTCTGTGGGTATAAATGGAATTTTTTTAGTAACCACTGTAGATTAATTCTTCTGCTAGAATTATGGTGTCATATACCTTAAAATAACTGTGTTCTGCCAGCATTTTTTTTACTAGTAGGAGAGTGAAATTAATGTCATGCAATACTGTCTGTCTCTATTATTTCTTTCCTTAGGAACCAAATACGGATGATCTAGTTAATTACATGTCCATAGCTGTCAGCAATAAGTTGAATTCAGTGCTATTTGAGGTACATTTGATGCTCTATTTACATGATGTCTCAGAAGGAAAGAAATTAACACTTTTTTAACACTTTCTTCAGTTTTTAGCACCTTCCTCAAAAAAAACCTTATAAGAAAAGCTTATGATTTCAATGTTCTTTGAAAGATGGATAAATGTGTAGTCTAATACAAATTCTTGAATAAAAGATATAGTAGGATAGAATATTCTTGTCTGTTAGATCTTTATAACTTCAAGAGCAATGCATTAAAGCTATAAACATGTTATTACCATGTTCATAAATATTTTTTTCCACTTTATAACCATTGTACAAGGGAATAGATAACCTACTCTATTAAATTGTCTATTCACTCCATTATCAACAGCTCCCCAGCCATTTATATTAAAAGTGAAGCTTGCTGCTGGAGAGTATATTTAAAAATAGTTGTGCAAAAAAAAAACAGCTTGATAATTTTATTTGAGCCTTTAAATATCCTTTCCCTTCATGTTTTCACTTGATCTCTCTGTTGTTGTAATTTCTTAATTAAGAACCACTGAATTACAGAATCCACTAGATTGGAAAAGACCCTTAAGGTTATGGAGTCCAACAAATGACCTCCTGCAATTGCTAGTGAGGGGAGTTTAAATTCTGTTCTCCTTCTATACCATTAGCACAAACAAATGACAGCACATCACTTTGTATGACAGGGTTCACAGTAGGTAGATCATTAAAGGTTTGCATTTTTCCCAGCTGAAAGAACACTAGACTTGAGAGAGCAACTAGCTTCCTAATTAATTTCGTTCCAGATGTTGTTGTGTTAAAACAATATTGAACAACAACTTGTTTATTGCTGTTGTTATTACTGCTGCTGCTGTTGCTGCTGTTGTTGCTGGTGTTGTTCACACTGACACAGGCTGTCCATAGAGCTTGTGGCTGCTCCATCACAGGAATTGGTTAAGTCCAGGTTGGATGCCACCCTGAGTAAACCCATCTAGTGATGGTATCCCTGCCCATGGTACAGACCTTGGAACTATACGGTCTTTAATGTCACTTCCAACCCAAACTATTCTATGATTCTAGTATAAGGACAGATAGTAGCAATGACAGTAGTTGGAATAAAGAATACAGGATAAAAATAAATTTTGAACAAGCAAAGAATTTTGTGTTTGATTCTTTGCAAAAATTTAACTTCGTTTTGGTATAAAGTACTTCAGAAGAAAGCAAGTAAAGCTAAGATTAAGAGGTTTACCTTTAAGTGGAAATCTTCCAATTTATTTTCTTTGAACATTAGGTATTACTAGTCTCCTTTTGTAAAATTGCCGTCTTCTTCCTAAAATTCGGCTGCAGAGTATCTGTTGTACCATTTTGAACAAGCTGCTGTTACTAACATTCCTGTAATTGCTTCTAAAATACATCAATGCAGCAGTGCAATGCTACTGTTACAACCCTCCAAAGATCATTCTTTATGAGCCACAGGACAAGGATAAGAGAGCAAATAAAGGAAGAGTTTGATAAATTATCTCTAGTAGGTAATCAGTGACAGGTAATTTGCAAAAATAATGAGGAAAAGTGATAGTAAATTACATTAAATTGTTCTTATATACACATTGTGGGCCTAAACTTGAAAATTTTATTTGTTCATAACATTTGTTATCTTTTATGGGAATTTTGCACCCCTAGGAATTACAAGTTCATGTACTACTTTCTAAATTTAAGAAAAGGAAGATGAATATGTTCAGAAATAGAAAAAATGTATGAGGGAGTTAGCAGTGAATAAAGTTTACTTTTTATAACATGTAGACAATAACTTACAGCTTAAAAGAGGTACTTCAGGTTTAATTGGGCATTGGAATAAATTTTGAAGAAACTTTAAAAATTAAAATTATGAGAAAGACAGTAGAAGTGACAAAGGAACAGTTGGTGGCTAAGAGAAGCTGTGGAAAAAAAATTGGACAGTGACAACAGTAAAGGACATCAAAAGAAATTATTTTACTGTGAGCAAACTTTGCTAATTTCACTTATTTATCTTGTCTAATTACTTCAACTCACAGTAAGATAATCAGCATATTTCATAAATGTTTAATGATCCATTTCATTTTGCACATATGCACCAATATCTACTGTTGAAAATTCATTTATTATACTGTTCTATAGTACTACTTATGACACAATATCAAGTCATAAATCCTTGATGTCTGCCCCCAAAATATGTGTATTTACAGGCAAAAGAGAGATGTCTCTTAAAGCAGAATTATGCATTTCAAAAAAAATATACAGACCAGACACAAAGTAATAATCAAAAGTATTTTAAAATGTTATTTTTATTATTTATT
>WAAE01015316.1:0-36254 GCA_013400495.1 Nicator chloris
TCAGCAAAGAAATGCTTCCTAATATCTACTCTGACCCTCCCTGGCACTGTTTTGAACCATTCCCATGCATCCCATCACTGGATCCCAGGGAAACGAACTCAGCATATCCCTTTCCAATTCACCTCCTCAGGAAGCCGTAGAGAGCAACAAGGTCACCTTTCAGGGTGACCCAAAGCCCTTCCCTGCTCCTCATGAGAAACATCTTCCAGGTCTTTCACCAGATTAGTTGCCCTCCTTGGATGCATTCAAGGACCCTCACATCCTTCTTAAGTCCTGGGGCCCAGAACGGCACAGAGCACTCCAGGTACAATCATCTGTTTTGAGCAGCTGGTTGTGCTGTGTTACGTCCAGGTTAATATATTTATGAAGTCGATTTCTGTAACAGAAAGTGTGTCTTAGCAGGAGCTTGATCTTCCTGAGAACAGCTATCCAAACAACTATGTTTAATTTCTGAAACTGGACTGATGAATGTTTTGTACGTGACCTGCTGCATCTGGAACAAAACCAGTGGGCTCAGTACCCCCAAGATGGAGCAGTCCTTTGGCTTTGTTCAGCAAAGACCCAGCTTGTCTTTAATCAGACTTTTTAAAAAAGAGAAACCATTCTGAATGAATTTTTCCACGCATCCTGATATATTTGTAGGTCTTGGAGACATTTAGTCTAGTACTTGGTCATGGAACTCAAGCCCATCTGACTTATTGTCTCTGAAGTTATTTTAGTTGAAATTTTCAAACTCAAATGCTTAAATATGAGTATATGTGACAGCTTAATAACAGTCTTCTGAGAGTAGTTTGCTGTGCTATCAGTGTCAACTTGGGGTAGGCACAGACTTCAAAAAATAAAAGAGCATTTTCACTCGAATACATAATAATAATAATAATAATAATAATAATCCATGTTTTCAAGGTATTTTATGTTTGGATTTGGAGAAAAGTTCAGAGGTCCTTGGAGTGATGGACGCTTGAACTAGCATTCCACACTGTGCAGATAGAACCAATTTAGATCCTGAACATATATGCACAATCTCAGAAAGGCTTTTAAACACATGTGAAAGAGAAAAGTCTTGTGGTCAAATAGCTTCTAGAGCTCCTCTGCATGCATTTAGCTAAGTCAGTGCACCTGCTTTTAGGGCTTACCCCTGTCCTGTTCCTATTTAGGTGCTGATGTGAGCACCTGCTTTGGACATCTGCTCTGTGTTCACCTGACCTCACTTCAGGCACTCTGTCAGCGTGAGCTAAGCACTGACAGGCTCTCCACAGCCAATGTAGACAGGCACTTCTGCAGAGTGTAATTCATCCTTCCTAAAACTGGAAATTGCTTCCAAATGTATTCCTCTCTTTCTCTCTTGGAGAGCCTCCTCTTGGAGTCTTTCCCTGTGCTGTTCTTAATTTCTTCTAAAAATCTCCATAGGTCTTGTAGCTTCCAGGGTATATGTGCTGCCTATTAGTTAAGATACTTTATATTAAAAACTGTCAAAGAAATGAAAGCAATTTCGTATGGTTCCCAAATTAATGACAGTCTGCTTGCACATTGGTTGCTTTCTGTTGGCATCTGGGTCCTAGAACAGACTGCCATTCTTAATCATATTTTAATTTTCAAATAAATTGCTTTCATTATCCTTTCATTTACAATACCATGTGTGCATTACTGCTCATTAATGTTTGTCATCTACTTTGCTGAGACTGGGTTTTTAAATAGCCATGGTTGCAATGCAGTAATTAAAGATGATCCATGTTGGTTTTGTAGAAATTATTCTGAAGCCTTCTTACACAAAAAAAAAAAAAAAAAAAAAAGAAAAAGAAAAAAAAGAAAAACAAATCCAGAGTGCTGTTAAAATCAATTCCTTAAATGTAGGGAGGCAGCTTAGCATAAGGTGTTGTCTATGGGTAAAAAGAGGGCATTTTTAATGCTTCTGCTTGAATGATGTCTAATGATGAATCTGTGTGAAAACTGTATATCTCTGTAATTAGTGTTGGGTTTGAGTATAATATTTTCACTTGAGTTGGAGTAAGATTTTTTCCAAATTATTTTGCAAAATTTTTATTCCACTCTCTGTTAGTTTCTATACAGACAATTCCTTCCCCTTTTTTTCTACTTCAGATACTAAAACCGTGATAGCACAGAAACAACCCAACAGGGATTTTAAAATCACAGGTTTGGAACAGAATCTCTACCAGATAGAAGTCAAAACAATAGCAATAACCTCTGCCCTGGTTTTGGTCTACCCATCCTCCATGGGTAGAATATGGAAATGCTTCTCCTATCTGCATTTGCAGTGAGTATTTACTTGCCTGTGACACAACCTGTGCGACTGATTTTATGCACACACAAAATTGTGAATCTCCATGTCTGTGCTTATCTGATATTTTTATTCCTTTGCTCCTTAAGTGTCTGTGCTCAGCTTTTAAGACCTGGCCCTTAGGGACCCTGATGTGAACGTTCAAATGGAATGTCACTACTGATATGGCACAGGACTAAGGGAACAATTATACATTATTCAAAGAAATTTAAATGGATTTTTGAGATATTAGATATGAACTGCCAGAGAATTAGTTGTTTTTCTGGTAGTTATATTTTAAAAAACAACTTCAGGAGGTATCCATCCTTACACGACACCACTTGGCCCCAGGATGGGACCCCTTCTCGGTGGCACTTGAAACTTGAGCCTTGCTGTCACCTGCAGATCTTTTGTGTGGCGTTGTGTGGCCATGGCTGAAGAGGCCTCTCTGTTCTCAGGCTGCATTTGCTTCTGAGCTGAAGAGATGAAACACATCCTGCTTCTTTCAGTGTGTACCATCATTTGCTTCCAGTGAAGCTTGTCAGCTCTCCATGACCAAGATCTTCACAGTCACTCCCTGCCTCAGTGCAAAAAGCAAAAGTCTGAAGAACCAAAATTAATGATGTGCCCAGTTTTTTTTTTTTATGGTTGATATATCTTCAAGGAAATGCTGTGAGGCGAAAATGCTTGGAAACGTATTTTGGTGTTTTCACACCAAAAAATGAACATAAATAAAACTAAATTATTTAAATAGTAATAATTTCAAATATATTCAATTTATGATAAAGCAATAGATTCAAATTTATGATTTTACTTATTTGACTGACAGAAGAAAACCCAGTATCTCTCTGCTTGAATCTTCTCTTACTTTATGATTGTAGTCAAGCAAATTCAAATAGGTGTAACACCACCTCTTAGTGTTCATTAGCTGAAAAGCCAAACTGGATGCAAACTGATAGAAGCACCTCAGCTAAGGCTGAATCCACGAATTTTTTTTGAGTTTGTTCTTTCTTTATGGTTAATCCAGTCATCTCAGCCTCATGCTTTTATTCATATCAAAGCAAGTATGTCTTCAATTTAGTGACTTAGATTTTAATTTAGCCAAATCATCTACAGCATGTGCCTCTTTGGTATCTTTGGAGTAAATCTGTCACAAATACACTCCTAAATTACTTGTCCAATCCTGTATGCAAGGTTTGGTAAGATGTGTCAGACTTAAAAGCACTTCATAAAAATCAGGCCATTTACTATGAAAAGAAACACTGCCTTTGATTGTTATTAGAAAGAATACTTTCATTAATAGTAAAAAACAGAAGGAAATGAAGTAGAGAAGTTGATAGACTTGCACCAGCTTATCTAAGGACATTGTCTAGATAAAACTGCAGGTTTACTAGTACGAGTGTGATGAGCTTTGAGAGGATGTTTCAGAAGTTATTTGTAGCTGAAAGGACAACAATTATCTCTGTGTGGAATTCATATTCATCTATCCCAGGCTGAATGTAAGAGCCCAGAGTCCTGTCCCACTGTACCATAACCACACAAAACACTTCAACCCAAGCATGGTCAGTACCTTGACATCACATCTGCAGAGGAAGCTTCAGTGCCAAAAAAAGTGTGTTTCTACCTCAATATATCTTCATCCCACAGGCTCTGTGTTACAGCAAAGCTTAACATTTCCTGAAGGGTGTGGTATGATCCTAGAGGCATTTTGCAATGCTTGTAATTTTTTATATTGTTTCCTATAACTGTGGAAAAGCAAGAGAGCCATGCTAGTCTGAGGCTTCAATAAAGACAATTGCTTAAGCAAGTAGTTATTTTTGAGCATAAAAATGTTCCCAGTAGCCCCTGGGAGGCTTGCAATAAGTGGACATTTAGGCATATCTTTAATAGTAACTGAATGCATTGGAGCTTGTACAGAAAGAGACTGGGTGACTTGACATCCTTCAGAAGTAATTGTGGCCTTAAATGCTTATGAATATTTGTCTTAAGTCCATACCTCAACTTTGTGTGAAAAGCAGACAATCCTGTGACTGTAAAATTTGTCCCAGGATCTTCCTTTCAGTTTCTGGACATCTATAAATATGAGGGCTCACAGACTGCCAGATATGTAGCCTTGAGCATGGTTAGTCATTCATTGGGGTGGAAAAAGGGTAAACATATTTATTTTCTAATTTTGGATGTAATTCATTAGGTGATTCACTCTGATGCAGTGAAGGTGTCTAGGTATCTTTTACTTATTTACCACTTTTTCCTGTGGTGGATAATGATATAATTCTGTATATGCTGATTATAAGATGCAAATACAATGACAGTTACAATTCATCATGAATCTGTCTGGCCCCACATTTAAATTTTAGTAACCAGATACTCAGGAAAGGTTATTATACTAAAAATTGATTATCAGAAGAAATGCAATAAGGCCTTTTTAATCCTGTTCAAGTACATGAAGAGTATCAATATTCAGCCTGAAAATCAAAATCTGTGCAGAGATGAAGAGAGGAGAGAAGAGCAGTAATACTGTAAAAGAAATGTTGTTGGTTTTGCATGGATTTTCTTATTCTAGTCGTGGTTATCAAATTTGAGGAACATCCCTGCTCCTATGAGAAGTCTCTCAAAGCATTGAAGCTGCTGCAACAGCTTTAGAATAAACAGCCAACACTTGCTTTTCAGTAATGTAATAGGGGATCTACACAACCCTTGTCTTTCTGTATAAGAGGTATCAGTTATGTCAGTGAATTGCTGAGGACCTGCCAACAATGTTAAAAAAGTAATCTTATTTATGTAGGTATATTTTTCTGTTTGTTTTGTGATATTAAAATAAGCAGAGCAGAAAATGATAGATTATTTTTTTTCTGAGTAACAGTCACTGTCCAGATAAGGTGAGGGCTAAAAGACTTCTCTTCTCCATACCACATAATATGCCATTTTCATTTTGTGCTGCTTATAACCCTGAGTGTCACAGCTTTCTATTCTAGTCTGAATAGTCAATGAAACATTATGAAGCCGATAAGAAAAGCTGGTCCCCGTTCCTTGGCAACGGCTGTTAGGCAGAGCTGAGTGCTGTTGATTGAGGAGATTAGCTGCCAGAGATAAACCTCCTCTTTTTGCTGCCCTGCTGCTTATCTTTCCACCCATAACAAGTCACACCAAATATGACAGCAGTCAGTGGTTTAGGCAGAATATGAACTTTGCGGCAAACGAAATTTGTGCAAAACGCTTCGGGTGCTGACGTTAAAATCTTGAATTTATTAAAATTTTGCAGGTTGTTTTATGGGCTGTAGTTCCTTGACTTAGGGATGAACATTTTTATTTGAAAGAGCGGTGCTCCAGATATGAGAGAAATGGGATGTCCTGTTGCTACACTGAAGATAGGAGCAAATATTCATAACAGTTGCCTCTCACTGCTGTTCTCAGGGATGTTGAAAGAATACATGAGCTACAAAGTAAAATTACTGCAGCTACTAGGCATGCAGAAATTGGATTAAAAAATAAAAATTGACTATTTCGGCTGATGTCTTTAGATGAAAATGCTATTGTATATTAAACAAAAACATCTGGCTACATCTAAATCTGCTTCACTCTGTGCATGGCTTGGAAATGTTTCTGGTTTCAGTATATCCACATTACATTTCATGACAGAAGCATTGTTGCTGACTCGAAAATTAGTGCTGAAATATGACTAGGAAGAGAAGCTGGTGACTTTTTCCTTCCTCAAGATTTGCATTTCTGTCTCCTTTCCCATTTTAAAAATATTGGCATATCCCTTTGCTTTCATAAGTGAGTCTGCAGTTCTCTTTGTGCTTTTGACCTTGGGGAGGTCTCTGGTGATGCCCACACCACCAGCTCATATCTGCTGGCCCTTTGCAAACCTCTCTGGTGGCCAGAACAGGAGCATAGGTAGGGCTTCTTGTTGGATAAGTGGGGAATGGCAAAGCACTGGCAAAAGAGTGAAACTCTGAGTTGATATGCTTAAGAAAAGTCATCTGTGTGCAGAGATCTGGGTGAAAAGTTATCCATCTAATAAATGTCGTAAGTTCAGCAGTATTATTTGTCTGATTATTGTCAATAATGCAGCAGAGGCTTCAGAATAGTAGATTTTGGGTAGAGGCATTTCCCTTCATGTAGGATTGCAGCTCCTTTCTGTTAGATCTATCAAAACATACAGCAAAACAGTGATGGGCTTCTGCTGGAAGAGCATTGTGTTGAAATAGGGGAAGCAACAACAAACAGAGTTAATATTTTCTGTGTGGTTTTGTTACTCCAGTCAAGAATCTGGCACCTCATAAGCAATGTAGTACCAGGAAGACATTTAGAAAGATACAGTTTGATACTCATTAGTAAAATATTATTTCAGTGGGAATTTTGCAGATTCTAAAGTCCTGTCTTCCAAGTTTTTTATTTTGTATCTTTGGTGAATGGTTTTTTCATCCTTTTGTAACATGCATATTTTGTTCGAAATTATTTTTATTTCTTCTATCTTCCTTTAAGTATATGTGCTGAGTGTACAACTTCTGCACTTAACCACTCCAGTTTCAGGATATTCTAAGGGTGTGAGCAGCTTAAATTCAGCCCCCAAAGTCCAGTCAAAGAATGAGTTTTAATTGCATACAGTACTTTAAAAAACCCATTACAACTTTTAAGTATGCACAAATGTTAAGTATTTCATGTGACTTTATGTATTCTGTGAGTAAAATAGGAAACAATTGGGGGTTGCATGTATCACCTCTATTGAGGGGTCTCTCTACCCATTGCAAAAGCAAAAGAGGCCTTGCTTCTCAGACCCCTTCTTATAATAGCTTCAGATATTGCTGGTCTTAAAAGTTGTTTTGAATAGTGGCACAAAAAACTGAGGAGAATAAATACTTCTGAAACTGCTCCCGGCTCTGTTCCTGATCCCTGTTCCCGTATCGTTCCATCTGTCTGCAGGCTTACTTAGAGAGACAAAAGATCATCTGCTGTGCTGGAAAAGGCATTTCACCATAGGGCTTTTTCCAGCCCATAAATAATCTCCTTTGCTTCTCTCAGTGCCCTTTCCAAAACTGATCATTCATCTTCAGATTTTTTCTCCAGAACTCTGCATTCCCATACTGACTTTACCAATGCTGCATATTGAATGATGTTACCTCCTTGTTCCCATTTACTGCTGTTATGTTCATATATCCCCAAACCTTCTTTGTGCTTTTTCCCTCATTGTCTCAGCCTGAGCACTGGGGTTTGAATCAGGCAAGGAGGACTGTAACATGTGCTGCCCTTCACCTGTTGCCATTAGCAAAGCTGTGAGCAGTGCTCTGAGTCTGGCACACAGTGGGGGAAATCTGTGTCAGGACCTCTTAATTAGTTGTAACAGAAATAACTTTTCTGGATGCAGCTTCTGGAAGGTGATCTGAGGTATGTAGCATCATATGCAGCTGTTTCAAAGCACAGTTTTCTTGAAAATGTCAGATTTTTCATGTTCTTCAAACTGTTCAGTTGAAGCTGTTGGCATCCTGATATCAAAGTTTGAGTGAGGTGCTTGGCTGTTCCAGGGCCCAAGCCGAAACTGCCAGAGGCAGCTTGATGTGCTGTGGCTTCTGTAGACGTAGTTCAGACTTGAGCAAGGTGTAGAGATTTCTGAGATAGCTCCAAACAGTTTTAATCAGGCCACAGGGTGTGGCGCTCTGAAGTTATCCTTGTTTACAAGGATTGTTTACAAGGATTTCCCCTCCCTTCCTCTCCCCTTCCTAAAGGATTGCATTTAATTTTTCTGCTGATGTTTTCAGGTTCACATAACATAATTTTCCTTATTTTTTTTTAAATATTTCACAGCTAGGGTAATAGGTGGAGATCTTCATTGCTATAATTCCATGCACGTCTGAAGTCGGTTCCATTTAGGAATAAATTCAGTAACTCAGCTTACAAAAGCAATCTGCTGTCTCAATAAATATTGTCCTGCAAAGATCTAGAAAGCTTCTAGTTTGGCAAAGGACAGAAATAAACCCAATTTGCTCTATTAGACGCTGCAGCTGGTGAATATGAATGGAATGGTCATTAGTCATGTTTTCACGAGAACAGTGTCTCCTGCAAACACATAATAACTAACTCTTAAAATATAAACTCTTGGCACTTAGGACAAGTTAGAATTTTCACTACTTTGTTTTTAATACAAAATTAAAATTAATGCAGAAATGCATTTTGCTGAACATGTTTCCTTGCAGAGTTATTTTTTGCCTTGGGAATACAGATGCAAGAGCAGCTACAGTCTGATCACACAGTGAAGACATTGCCAGCACCAAAGTGGTTCTTGGCATCAACCGAAAATGTAATGGGGATCCTTGAAGTGACTGAAGTACATCTCAGTGATACTTGGAAAATTAGTATACATAAATAAGCATTAGTATATTTGCATCTCATTGATTCCATAAATAAATTCTTAGTCCCTCCAGTAACCTCTGTTCATAAATGTGTATTGTGTAAAAAAAAAATAAAAATTGTTCATGTTTCACCATTCCTTGTTGCTCTGGCTTAATTTTAAACAGTGCAAGCAATAGGAGCTCCATTACTCTTCCAGGAGGGAGCTGAACAGCTCCAGAATAGTTTCTCCCTGCTTGAAGCTTGTTCTGATTCAGAATGTTCATTTTTGTCTTTTCACTCCATTTCTCCCAATAATGTCATAAATAATTAATCAACCAGGTTGCATAAACATTTAGTATGTCTTGTAAAGAATCAGGTAGTTCAGTGTTTAAGGCTCTATGTGACTGCCTCCTTTCTTTCATTTTTCTCTGAACTTCTCTAGTTCATTCATATGATTCTGATAATGACGTGGTCAGACTTTGATGCAGCATTCTGTCTTTTTTCTAGAAAAAAAAGGCTTTTTCTAAACAGGTGAGGGCACATGGCTTAGATTTCTCAGTATTGAGATAGCAATATATGGTAAACCTACATGTTAATTAATCCTGCAGTCCAGTGGCTAAACATGTTAAAGGAAGAGATGGCTTTATTGTAAGCCTACTAACACTTGATTTATACTTGAATTTAAAGAATTTATCCTCTTGGAGGAGGATATGTTTAAATGTTTCAATCGTTTCTCCCTTTTCTCTTTCCTACCAGTATCGACCAGAAATGGAGTTGCTTCTCAGAGGATTTTGATTGCAAGCTCTTTTTTTCTTAGAAGCATCACAGCTAATACTGTAGGCATAGTTTTGCTTAGAAAAGCCCTCTCAACATATTACAATTAGAAGTTCTTGGGCTTCTTTTCTCAAAGGTTTTCTGGATTTGCCTCTGATCAAAATTAGAGGCAGATGGTTGCTGTGGCTTTCAGACTGTAGTGGTTATCCGGATGTGGAAGATGTTGATTCAGTCACAGTTTTCTGATCCTTTATTAACCTCATCACAGAGCCAAAAACATAACCTTCATGCCACGTAGTTACCTAAGCTGTAGAAAGTTCAAATTTGGTTCTCTAAGAAGTACTAAGTTATTGTAGCATTGTTCAACTTGAACATTAGCTCTAGCAGCAAAATGTTAAGAATTGCTTTCTTTTCATCTCCTTTTTCCTTTCCATAAAGTCCCTCCTGCCCTCTCCTCCCAAGGCATGGCCATTATTTCGATATTTGCAAGGCCTAAGTATGACCTGTTAAGGCTGAGCTTCATTTCTGTGCTCTGAATCACATAAAGTAGGCATTGAAATCTGGACCTCTCATTCTCTTAGCTGAATAACTCAGGGGCTTTTTGGAAGCAAGCAGCATTTCCTTCTTAGCAAGCCTGCTTTCCTCTTGCTTTGTTAGCCTGTAACTTAGTTTTTCGCAGGCATTTCCTTCCCTCCTTTTGCTGTACTGAGGATTTTTCTGTTACTTTCTCTACAATTTATGTATTTCTGTTGTAACTTAAAAAAAAAAATCCCTAAGTGCACATAATGCTTTAGGATTGTACAATCCACCACTTAAATTAGCAAGTTAACACAGAAATAGCTACTGAAATTATATTTCTCTTCTGTTGAAGATTATATCTTTTTTTTCTTTTTTTTAAAGGAAGGACTGAGTCCTCCAGAACTTGCAGTCAAAATTACTGCTTGAGACAAGGGGACCAATGCCCAGAGGAACTATTCATACCTCAGAATGATTTGGAAATCCCAGCCCTATCACAGTATTTGCACAACAGCTAACTAATACTGCTATTAATGATAGCTTTTATCTTTTAATATCAGCCCTTTCATAATCACTAACATCCTACCCGATTCTTTCAACCAGCAGAAATATTTGGGGGTTTTAGGTCTGAGGAATTTTTCAAAGTCTACCAGCTATCCACCTTGTTCCTTAAATATCTGGGTCCAGAGAGGTGAGAAGAGGCATTAAATCTTGTTAGAGTTCTTTTATAGGACTGTTAGGTGATCTGGATTGCAGAAGAATTTTATTAAAGTTGCCTTTGCCTTCCAGGCAGCAGTTTATTCAGTAGCTGAGGAAGAGTGGATTTACTGGATTTTAGTTATCCACTGCGTGGCAATTTTTTTTTGTTGGATAAAAAACAATTCATGTTTAGAGTGTTCTACTTCATTGTTTTCTACATTTTATGGTGTTCCTATTATATTTACAAAATAAATTTACAAAAATATGCTGTGTTTTACTTGAAGTTGAGGATTTACTTTTCTTGCATAATGTTTTGTGCCTCACGCAGCAGCAAAAGCAGAACGCACCACATACTCTTGTAAACAGTCTCGATGCACTTTCCTTACTTGTCTTTATAATGCTTTACTTCCAGAAACAAATACCCTAGCCTTGAATTTTAAAATCATATCTCTTAATTTTAAATAGCTGCCTTAAAGTCTTCCGCCTGCCTGTCAGCCATTGGGATAGGGAAGGACAGCGTGGGTTGAGGGTGGCTGGAACTGCTTCGTTCTGCCCTGGGATGAAGCCAAAGGGATCTGGAAGTAGTGAAGGCAGGAGGTGAGCAGCGTGTGCTCCAGGACTGAGCCCTGGCCACTAGATGCCACTATTACTGCTCCGAAACGGGAGTAACCGAGGACCACTGAGGAAAACAACCAAGGACCAGGGAGATAAGCAAAATAAAATGCCATAAAGGTTTTCAAAGTTGAGCAGGGGGAGGTTGCCCCTCGGAGGGCTGCTCTCTGTGGAGCACCGCGGGGCTGCAGGGCAGCTCCCCCGGATTGCAGACTGAGCTTTTCTGCTCCTCCACTGCAGGATTTGCTGTTGGACTCACATTTTCAAAACATTGCATGAGAAATGACGCTGTAGAAGCCACTGCTACTCTATCTGCATTATCTCTACCTTACTTGCAAAGTGAATATAAAAGTAGAGATATAAATTATGAACAAATATTTTTTAATAGGTGGAATAGTAAAAGTATGCTGTTTGCTGAAGACATTACTTGTAAATGTTGAATGTGGATTTGTGGACTATATCTTTTGAAATAAGCCTCCTGGCATACTACTTAACATCCTCTTCAAGGAACAGTAACTTTTAATTTTTTTCTTTTTAATTTTTGAAAAGGGATTTTGAAAACAAACTCCAAACTATGAGACACAGCAGGAAGAGAAGAGTAAAATGCTGTAAAAATCTCCTTTGTTCTTCCAAAACATTTGACATCTGTGACCTTGAAGTTCAGTGTCTTGAGACTTTTGAGATGCAGATATGCTTCCCATTGGAAAAGGATTTAATTTCTCCAGTAGGCAATTCAGGCTCTAACTGTGGGTTATAACACTGACCTTTTTATTAGTCCTGGACCTTATAGCACCTTAAACCACCAGCCAGGGGAAGTAGTGTGAACTGATTCAGTGAGAAGAAAGGATTTTTGTCTTACAAAAGGTTAAGTTGCTGGAGAATGATGCCCTTTGAAGACATTTTGGCTGGTTCTCTCGTTAACTGCAAGAGCACAAATGATGCAATCCAAGGTGGCAGAAGTTGCCATTTGACACACCACCGAGTCTGTGGACTTTCTTTTTTACATAGTTCAGAACAAAGCACAACGACTGCTCTATGGAGCAAAACTTGAGTTTTATACAAAGCTTTACTTTAATTTGTTAACAATTGTCAGGTAATTAGTGCCAGGAAACTGAAGTGTTGGTTGGCCCACGTATGTGAGCACTGACACTATCTGGAGAGCTGCTCCTTTCTGGCTGCTGCAGGAAGTTTGAAGAGCAGAAGAACCAGGTTCTTCAAAGCATCTGCTCGAAGGCTCCTTTGCAAAGGTCACTTGTCAGTGCCATGTGAAAGTTTCACAGCATGCAGATCCAAATAATTAATTACTGCACAGCACAATCTTCTAATTTACATATATCAAGCTTTCAGCTGCCTGCAGACAAATTCCAGTATCTCTACCAGTCTTCATGCCTTTGCTCAATGGCAAAAGACACTCAACAAGAACTCATTCTCTTTTTACTGGTATTATTGAACACTGTGCCATGTGTTGGATACATCTTCGTTTCAGCCACCAGATTAGTCATACTTACTGGTTCCAGGATGGGATATGTTTGTCTTGCCAAGGACAGCTTCTTTATTACAAACAGAATTTTTTTTTTTTAATTTTTTTTTTTTTTTTTGCTTTTGAGGAAAGACTGCCTAAAAAGAATTTCATTAATCAGCTGCCCACAAATGGGGTTGCCTTCAAGGTGAAGGTTGTCACTCAGCACAAGTTTACAAAGATTTTTTAGTACCTCTTAAGCACTCGATGCCTGTCTCCTTTACAAAGTGAACAAACTGGTGCAATTAACTCTTCAAAACTGTTTCAAACGATAGGTTTTTGTGGTCTCCTTTTACATAATTCAGTACCTGGATGTCAGTCATGAATGCAATGTGATACTTCCTCAGTAGGTAATGGAGGTCATAAATATGCACTAATTCATGACAAATGGGCAATAATGAATAATGATGGGTGTTTTCCATTTTCTTTTAAACCTCTCTCAACAATCAGCCTTCCAGAACTTGTGTTTTGACTTGCTCATGGTTTAATCTAACAGTTGGAATTTTTTTACTAGAAGCTGATAAATATTCAGTGTAAATACGTGTACTATGCTCCAGGGTGTTGTCTCTAATAAAAGGCATCTGACACTATTTGAGATCTTATTGGGCATCTGAGTTACAGTAAATTTGTGTCTTTTAATCTTAGCATCTAACTCTTTAGTACATAAATATTTGTCAAAATTCAAGATTTTAAATAGAAGCTTGTAAAAATTTATGTTTGTGTTCCTTCTCAAATATTAAGCCTATCAGCAAAAGAGCCAAATGGATAAAGAAGTATTTCACTGTTCCCTTGGGTGTATGGGTGTATTATTCTTCTGGTTTATTCTCTTCGAAAACAAATCTAGCGGCTCTCTAAGAGCCAAAATGAGCATGCTGTTAATGCATATTTTTCCAGGTCTAAGTGTAACTTTTAAGATATTATTGTGGAAATTTCTGCTTTTTGCTGACAGCAAATGATAACACCTTAAGAGCAAACATTTGTCCCCATTGATCAGTCTCAACCTGCCTTCATTCTGGGCTTGTGTAAAGTGCAGATGTCCTTTGCATGTTACGTTCCCTCTCCTAACACAGCTGCAGTGGAAGTTCAGCATGAACACACTCTCAGCAGCTATAGGCATACAGAGCATGGTGTTATTAAAACATCACTCACTCTTTGAACTTCCTCTGCCCTGATACATCTTCTGTAAAATCTGGGAGCTTTTCCACTTTCTTTTTTGCTTTATGCCCAGCTTTGGGCATTTCTCTCGCTGTTTGAGGCCAGCTGGGTGCACATCAGGGTGCAGAAAGATGCACCATGTATTGACTTGCTGTAAATACCACGGTGATTGGGATAGTTCATGGTAGATTAGCTGGGCATTTCAAATATTAGCTGTAATTTAATTTAATCTGTTTTTTAAGTAAAAATGCGCTTTGTGCTGGACCTAAGCCATTTCCGACCCCACATCTGCCAACTTTCTTGAAAGTTAAAGAAGGGCACCTTTGGCAATTTTTCTCAGTAAAATGGCTCTCCCTTGCCTTTTCTTCCCCTGCAATCTGTGTAATTGAAAGCAAGTTTATTTAAAAGACACCCTGAAAATTGAATGCCCACCTTTAATTTCATTTTTTAGCTCTTATATCTTGCCACAGAAACCTTAATAATTTAAAAAAAATTGAAAAAGCCAAAACACACCCCAAACCAAACAAACCAACCCCAACCAAAAAAAACAAAGAGCCAAGCAAAGAGAAAAATCTGGGAAAATTCCTACTTTTTTTAGAAAAAGCAGCTGAACTATGAAATGTATTATTTGCACGACTCCAGTCCAACTGTAATCCCTGGCACAAAGATCCTCTGTATTTTAGAGCTGGTATTTGCCAACCTCTCCTTGGGGCATTCTGCTCTCTCTCCACTCTCCTCGTGCTGCTTTTAGCAGAGCCGAGCGCTATTTGTGGTTGCAGCCCCTCCAAAGCTTATTATGCCCATATTTCAAGTACAAAAGCCAAAGTTACTTGCAGTTTCTCCCTAAGCAGTCCCAGTGTTTTTGGATAGATTGTATAATGAAGCTCAGGCTCATATGCTAATTGTTAATTTTAGAATTTAAATGGGTTTTGTTCTATTCAAACGAACTAGGCTGAAGGTTTCCGAAAACTCTGAGTTTAGGAGAATGGTTTGGTGCCTTTTAGAGTTTGTGAGTGAATGAACTTTTGCATCCATGGAGATATCCTTAAATGATACTTAATACAAAAATCGGTTTTACAGAACCTATATGCTTTTCTTATTTCTAAAATAAGATTAGAATTATTTTTAAGGTACATTATCTCTAAAAAATGCATGGAATATTTGTTTATGTAAACGTAGATTTTGTCCTAATTGTTTGTAGCCAGTAATGGCGGTATTCCAAAATAGAACTGGCTGTTTCAGGTTATGTTTCATTTTGAACAATCTTGTTCCTAAACACTGAGATGTTCCTCTGTTTCTTTCTGAATCAAAACCTTATTCCTGTTATCCATCCATTTACAAGTTGACTGATATTTATATACTTGCTTATTTTCAGCTGCAGCAGGTTTTTAAACAGAGATGAATATTTTAATCTGCTGTTAGGCTGCTTTTAACGTTGCATGTCAGAAAACCAAACCATATCTGTCTATGTGGTTTCCAAATTAAACCGAGTTTCCAATAGCAAAATTAGATTCAGATGTAGGGTTTTAATTTGAATTAACTTAATTTGGCAGTTTTAAGTGACAGGAGGATTGGAAAGGCGAAGAAAGAAAAAGTTGGCTAATTTCAATGAGGTATTTGTGTTTAACAGTGAGGGCTAATAATGCCCTTTTTCTGCATCCTGGTTTGGTTTATTTTCTTTTATGCCATTATTTGTGTTTAGTGAACAGCTGGGCCAGTAGTTCCCATTTGTGGTCTTTTAGCTCTGTGAAGTAGCACAGAAAGTAATGGACGTTTGCAAATTAAAGCTTACCCTTATTTTCTGCTCATCTGATGTAGTTCTCCTTTTGGAGCATAGATGTAGTATCAGAGCAGAAGTAATTACTGTGTTAAAACTAGGATTGCAGTAGAATATTTTGCTAATTAAACTTGTTGCATTTAAATTGCTTCCTTTGGATCACTATATAGAAGAGAACTATTTTGAACAATAAATGAAACCGCTTTCTTTCTCAGAGACCCAGAATTGCAGATGGTCAGATTGTATGTGAAGCACCTAGACTCTGAATCAGGCTTTTGTATGAAAGGGAGAAAGGTAATTTGAATGTTTGAACTCCCTGTTCCTCCCACACATACACAGGAAGCTTGCCTCAAAATGAACAATTCTCTAAATAAAGACTAATAAGAAGCTAAATTAATTAGAAGGTGTGATTTGAAAAGACATTGATGAGAAGAGTCTGTCATTTCAGACAAATGGAATGGAGCTAAATAAATTAGGCCACATTAATATCTCATTGTTCTGTGAGGAGCTTTCTTTTATTGCATTCATTAGAGGGTACTTCTTGAAATGAGCCTTTACTAGCCATTATGGATTCAGTTCTCATTTACCAATGCCTAACACACAGCTCCTGCATTAAATACGTTTCAGCAAATCCACATAGTTTCTGCAAATTAATATTTATATTTCTGGATGCTGCACTTTTCATCCACACCATAGGCATTGAACATTAAGGTTTTCTCTCAGTGAATTGTCAGTAAAGAAATCTTACATCTAAAGATTTGGGAAGCAGAAGTCTGAAAATACTTTATAAAATAAACTATATGCCTGTCTCATACAATAGGATATTCCTCCAACTAATATTCTTTCCAGTATTTATTTAATTTGATAGAAAATATTCTGTCTCATGACTTCAGTGGTCCTTTGATAACTTTTTAAAGTGTCTTTTAAAAGGTTCCTTCAGAATATAATTAGGAAACATTGGAAATGCGCATCTCATCACGCCCTTCTTCCTCTCAGAAAATGAAATGTGTATTTTTCCTTCTCTTTTTTCTCTCTCCTGCAGATGGAATATTTGGGAGATGTCAGCGAGTGCCAGTAGTGGACATCTATAAATATGACATTTCAGGCCCTGTTCTGCAGCACCTGAGGATCATCCTGGAGCAGCTCTCACACAGAGGTACAGCCAAAACTCTACACTGGGGTTAGATGCATTGGGCATTACAGTTATTTGTGCTCCCTCTCAGGTGATGTCTCCAGTAGTATTTAACACATTTGTGTTTCAGCCCTGCTGGTGCAGACTTTTTAAGAGTAAACAGCCTTTGGATTCACTGAATCTGCCAGGAGGACCTGGGGAAGCAATTCCAGGAGAAATGTTTCCTCCCTATGTAGCAGAGGTCTGTGACTGACACTGTGCTAGCAAATGTTAGCATCTATGAATGGTGTCACATAAATAAATCAGCAGCAAAGAAAAAAAGTTTGTCTTTTGCACCACAGCATATTTTAGGGTGCATGGGCAGAAAATACAAAACTTCCAGTTAGCTGGAAACAGTTCTGAACTTTCTAATGACTTCAGATAAAAAGAACTGCTCTGATTTCATTACCAGCTGCAGCTGGTCTGTTGCTTTTAATTTTTGTTCACCTTTCCAATGTTAATCTCTCTGCTCTTTCCGAAGCCAGAAAGGATTTTCTAGCTTTTGAATGACATAACTTGAACTAACAAAGCAAAACTTGAGTAAAGTAAAAACCAGTAAGGTGAACAAACCTTTCAGATAATAATATATGAAATAAACATCTCTTGTAGAAAATGACTGGACCAAGATATTTTTGTAATCCAAATTGTTCCAAGAATAGTGTTGGAATGTTTAACTTTGCACTTGCATCATCTCTGTGGGTGTTTGTACTGAAATATTTTCCAGTCACAATCTTGATGACAAAGTAGTAATATTGTATTAGCATGACTCTTGTTTAATAATGAAAAAAAATTTGGTTTCTCAGAAGTTTGAAACTTTGCTTAGAGACTGGACTACTAGTTTGGACACCCATTTAAAGCATTTAAAATTTTTCCAGGGATTTATTTGCTGTCTAGCAGCCCTTCCAAATGAGAAAAACTCAGCAAAACTTGATTGTAGTTGCTCCTGCCTGATTAACAGTTGCATGTGAATAGTACTTGTGGCTCTTTCAATTGTCATTTTCTAAAGGCTAAGTAATGCAAGCAAAGTTATGAAAATACTCTGTTGTCAGGGCAACACTGTATGAGAGAAGAAACTTATGTCTGAGCTCTGTTTGAATATAGTGAGGAAGGAGGAGAGGACACATTCATCTCATTAAGTTGCCTAAATTAATACCTAGAGTGATCATGCACACATGGACAGGCAGCAATTATTTACATGGCCTGAACAGAGGTCCGGTGTCCTATGTAAAGCTTCTCCCATGAGGGTGGCAGAGGTAAGAGACCTGCAGGAGACTGATGTCCTTGTGAAGAGAACATTCAGAGGGACATGGGATGCCCCAGGCCATCTCAAAGGATGCTCACCTGCCTCCATCTCTCTGCTTACCATAAGATTTTGGTTAGTTCAATGGAATCGATGTGGCCTCCCCTTCTAAGTGCTCCTTTGATCAATAAAACAACCCACCTCCTTGGATTTAACTTTTTTTGTTGCAGGAAGCCGTAATATGCATCTTTTAAGGAAACTTGAATGTTGAAATTTGATCTTGCCTCATGCTTTTTTATAGCAAGAAAATGACAAGGAAAACACAGATTGAAACCATGGTGGAAATAAAGGACTTCTGCTTTTATCTGCTTTACTGTGACATTCAGAGGTGCACACACAAACGTGTGTATTCGAACAGATACAAAACCTTTGCAAGCTCTTCTTGTGGTCTCTAGGTATCCCAATGAAGGGAGTCTTAACTATATCTATGAAACATAAGAGAATGCTGGAATGCTCTTGCACAAATCATTGATGTGATACAATCACTTTTTCTTTTTCCTTTTACTGTTAGTGTCTTGCAAATTTTGTTTAATGGGGACAGAAATATGGAAGGAGTAGAATCAACACTATCAAATTGATGGATGAAGGTTGCTCAGACAAGACTCTGCTGCTTACTGGTGCTCTCAGATGTAAAACATCCAGCCTTCAGGTCATGTTTTCTGCCTGTGATAGTCACTTGCACAGTTGTTCTCCTGCACATGGTGTGCAAAATGGAACAACCATGTCTGCAGCAAAGATAGACAAAACACTGTCAAAACAAATATTTCTGGCAACCACCAGAAAGGGCTTAATTTTTTCCTGAAGTCTTATTTCCTTTATGTGTGTGACATCCCATTCTTGTCATCTCCAAAAGACTTCTGTCTAGCTCAGCTTGGTGGTGCCCACGTTCCCTTGGAAGGATAGGGGACAGCATCTATTCTCTACTTTCTGTAAACAGCAGGACAATGTTCCCTTGTAAGATTGTACAGTAGGTCTCATGATAAGTAAAAATTTTAATAATGCCCAAGTTGAACCCTTTTTGTTTTAATTAGATGTATATACAGTTAAGGATGAGATATCCTGAGAGTAATTAACTTGAGTGGTCTTCTAGGTTCTTATTTAATTTTCTAATGTGACTTGGTTTGTGTATTTTGTTTCCTTCCTGATGTATTCTTGCAGAATTACTAAGTTCTTCCTTTCCCTCCCCAACCCTGACATCAGTCTGTTGACATCAATTTCCATAGGATAAAAAAAAAAAAAAAATCAGTAGAAAACCTTGTAAAGTGTACATTCTTTTTCATCCTCTTTGCTGATTGTAGTGCCTGTGTTTGAATCATGGCCCAAATGGAAGAGTGTGTGGTGAGATGTATAAAACAAAGGACAATGTGATGTGAATAGCAAATAGAATTTGTGATTCTGCCAACTCAAAATGTTTACTACAATGGGGAAGGATAAGACAGAGGCTTAGACGAGTGACACACCTGATGATAATCTGTTTAATAAAGGACTTTTACTAAAATTGAATTCAGATTTCATAATGATACAGTTTTTATGTCTTCTTTACACATTGAGTCTATCTTTGTCTATCTATGCTATCTCCTGGGTAGATTGATGATAGAAATGAATGCCTTGGAATATTAGATAGTTCCCTACACAGAAATCATCTGTTAGCATTCAAATACCCTTGCTCATGTCATTTTCACTCACACTGTCCTTGAATCAGTCAAACCCTTGTGAAGATTTTCTGAAGGTTCATTGTTTATAAATGGGACTGTCTATATGGGAAAAACCCTTCTCACTGTTGCTGAAACATGACAAATCACTTTCTGAACCTGATGGTACTTTATATTATAATTCATAATAATTTATGAGGAATTGAAACACTTTTCATTGGCTGATAAACAGGACAGTCAAAAGGATGCCATGTAGATGGGCCTGAATAATTTGAAATGGGAAGTGAAGGAAGTATCAGCATAGAGGGGTGAATGAGTAGTGCCTGAAGGAAAGGGAGATGCTTATCCTGTGGTTGGTCTTCTGCATCCTCTTGTCCAACTTGGAAGAAGATACTTTTTGGCGTATACAAGAATGATAAATCATGTGTACATTTCCTGGTTTGAGCTAAAATGCAGGAAATGCTTTTTCCTATTTCTTTTTCCTAAGTGCATTACATTTATTAATTTTTTTTTGTTTTCTTCTTGTCCCTACAGTAGTCACATTTATGTTGTTAAGGCAAAGTATTCACTAGAATAAGATTCTTAACAAGGTTGTGGAAACAGTTCCACATTGATTATTGACCTGTAAATCAGAGCCATGAAAGATGAGATAGGAGAGCAAAGCACGGGATGTCGTAACTCAAACATGCAGCATAAATAGCACTTGAAATACCACCACAAGCAATAATAAATGAGAACAGTAGCATTTTTCAACTTGCATACTCCAAGAAGCATTTATGTGTGTTTCATGGGCTTAGGAATAGTACCAGTGGTTAGAAATAGTACCATGATAACGTGGTACTAACTCTGTGAATGTGCAGCTGCCACAGCAGTGAGCATTCCCCGACGGAGGAGCTCAGAGGTGGAGGCTGAAGGACACTTCCTTAAGAACATCAGGACAAGAGGATTTGCTCAGGGTCACTACAAATGCCCAAATGACTTGGGATTCTGCCTCTGAGAGAGGGCACTGCATGTTTAGGGAAAAAAATGTTATAAGATTGCAAGCCCAGAGAAGCATTTTGCAGCATTTGTGTCTTCTCAGCAATATGTCCCTGGTGTCATGTGGTTCTCCTGAGCTGGAAGTTGTGGTTTTGTGTTTGCTCCATGCTCTGTGGACACTGTTTCCAGCACAGCTTGACAGGTTGCTGTGCATTAAAAACAAAATATGTTAGACTAATAATCAGCATTTCAGCCTCTGTTTTCTGTTTTACTCAAAATGTAACTGAATTACCTCTCTTTTCACTTTTCTGCAGGAAATGTGCAGAGTGACTGAAAAACAGACCAGGGGTTTTGTTTAATTATTTGTATGCAAGTTGTTATGTGAGCTGGAGTCATTCCTAAATAATTCCTCAGTATGCTTGCTACTACTTAATTTTTGCAATAACACCTTGTTCAAAATGATAGTTTCAAAGAAAGCAGTTTATTTCACTCTGTTATGAAGAAAATACTGCTGAAGATATTCAGATATCAACAGTAATATTAAGAGAACCAAAAAAGTAGGATGTGCTTTTAAATTCATGTAGCCTAAGTAAGCAAGAAATTCTGGAGAGATTAATACGCTGTGGAACTAGGCAACATATTTACAGATTATTTGAAAAAAATAGTACTTTTTCCCTCTTATTTGCTTTCTTTGTAACCCAGGCAGTTCTTGACAGGGAGAAAAAATTATCTGTCTTAAATTAATTCTAACCAGTTAAGTGTAAGGTGATTAATATAACTTTGCTAGAAATAATTTTATACTCTTACAGCAAACTTGTTTAAAAAACTGAAATGGTTTACAATCAACTTGAAAATTGAAATGAATGTGACTTGTCACATATAGCTTGTGAATTACAAAAGAGTTGCTAAACATTTCTTTCAGTTGGGACTATTTTTCAAGAAAAAGTATAATTTTTTACTCCAAGAAAGGTAAGAGCTGAAAGTAAGCCTTTATAAGCTCAGTTTTGAAATAAACTTAAAAGGAATAATGCAGTTCTTGCACATATTTGTGAGGTGATTATCACATCATTATGGAAGAATACAGAAAGCTGAAACCCTGAGAGGTAGGAGAAAGCAGGTCTTTCTTTAAATTGAAATATTGATATAAATGAAGGCAAACTCTTCTTTGGCAGAGAGCAGTGTGCTTACATCTAATTTCCTGGGCATCAGTCTGCTCCAGACATCTGTCTGCAGAGCAAATTCTTCTCCTAGATGGCTGCTGAAGCCTGGAATTGAAGCATAAGTCCCATGAAGAGCTACACCAGAGGAACTCAGCTGGGACTGGACAGATTTACCTTCCCCTGGTATCACTGTCACGCTGCCTTAACTTTTTGGCTCAATGGATAAAAACGTGCTGAAAAGGTTGCAAAAATTTCCTGCCTTTGTTAAGTGCTGGAGCACCACTGACATTTTTCAGTCTTCAAAGAAATAAATGGAAGTTCAGAAAAGAATGGGTTTCAGAAAAAGCAAAAGGATTTATTTATAGAGCAGCAGGTCCTCTTTTGAACACCCATGTGTTACACAGCACAGAACCAAAACCCACAGATTTTATTTTTTTTTTCTGTTTGATTCTTTGTATGGCTGCTCTGTTTACCAGACATAATCTGACATGGCACTGACTTGTCAGATACCATATAATGTAATTGTGAAAAATGTTCTTTTCAGGAAATTGGTATTTATTAAGAATGCATTGGAATTACAAAAATTATTATAGGTGTGAAACAGATCCCATGTATCCTGGGAAAGATATTAAAAAGTACAGACAAAAGCTTTTTGCGATGTATATAGTATTTTATCTGCATCCACAACACCATTGTGTAAAGCTTTTTGATTTTGCATAATTGGAAATGTTCTTGTTTTGGAAGACATATATGTCATCACGATAGCACCACATTCTCTTGTTTAAAAAGAATGACCAATCAGAGCTTTTACTTGTGTTTTTGATAAAATAATATGTTAACTAATATGTTTGGGACAAAGGAGAAAAGGTCTGCCTGTCTCCTTTGTGTCATGTTTCTATCAGCTAGGAGTGACAATTATGTCAAACTCTTTGTGGCCAGGTAACTGTACAGCTCTTCTTCCAAAGGAAACTTAGAAATTAGTGATAATATAATGTAAATGTCTAAGGCTGCTGATCAAGTCCTGCCTTGCTTACTTTGTTTAGCAGATCTGTGTGGCACCTCATGGGTTTTAACCTTTGCATTAATGTTTTGTCTTTTCCATGCCTGTGCTGGCCCTTTTGCAATTTGTTCTCTTTCTGATCTTTGAAAATTGAGGACTGTCTTTGCTTCTTCCTTCTGTGGAAGAAGCTGCAGATGCCCCTTCTTTTTCCTTTTGGACTTCCCTGAGGAAGCTCAACAGGCATCCTCTGGGTGGTTCTCAGCACTGGAATGAGCAGCAGCTCAACTGCTGAAAGTCTTTGTATTTGGGATGTTCATGAATGTGCTCCCCTGTTAATGATGTCACAGGGAGTTCTGAACTTCATTCTTATCCTCTTTGGTAATTTAAAAAAATTAACCCCTTCCACAGGACCACTGGGCTGGGCAAACACCAGGCTTGAAGTGATGTAGATGCATAATATGTTTTTAAAACACTTGAAAATGCATCAATCAAATTGCAGTTCATTATCAGTTGTTCCTGCTCTTGGAATGTCAGCAAGTCTCAATTCAAGCATGAGATTACTTCTTTAGCTGCTGTATTCTCTAATAACACCACTTTTGGAAACTGTGAATAACAATGTAGCATATCCAGACTAATTATGCCATTTTGTACCATTAATCTGTAATTATAGCTTATTTACATATTCAACATAAGACTGTTTTCTTATCATTGCACTACCAGTGCTTTCTTCTTGACTTGTTTATTCCTAGGGAATATTTTCCTTTTCTATTTCTATATTCATTGCACATCCTTATCTACAGTTCTAATCTCTATGTACATGGCCTCATGTTCTTTTAAGATATCAACTCTTAATGACATCTGGTTTGACATATTTTTTTAGTTTTTTGATAGTTACTCTAAATTCTGAAACTTTTAGGCTTATTTCTCAAAATCATTACTTAATTTATTAATACAAAACTTCGGTGGGTAGATTTTGTCCCTCACACAATCATGATGATTGAAGCTTTACTTTGTTTTAGTAACAAGTGTGAATTCCCACAAAAGTTATTTTTTCCCCTTCTCTAGAAGGGAAGAATTATATATATATATGTATATATATATACACATAAAATATGTTGGTGGCTTTTTATTTTCCACTTAAAGTGTTTTCATTCTTTACTTCATGGCTGTGGCAGAGTGCTTATGACAAACGTAGCAGTTTCCTGAAAAGGCTGAGTAATGTTAAATTTCTTTTAAAATTCTACTTTTGCTCTTTTTCATGCTGATTCTTAGGATTTACTCACTACATTTCAAGCTTCCCCTTCTGTTTTGTTTTGCCTATACACGGATAGGCAAAGCAATTCATGATAATAAAATTGTAGTATCTCTCCAGTATTCCATTGCTCAGTTTTTCTTTTACAGTTTCTCCCAGTCTTAAAGTGGCAAAAAAAGGAGTCTTCCCCTATTTTTAGTCTTTATTCCTATTGTTGTCTGGCTTCTAATTAAACATTGCATAGACCTGCACTACATTTTCAGCTAAGTAATTTCCAGTCTTTTTGGAAGGCATTGAATGTTCATCCTACTTGACTTAGCATATGTCATGCATATAGCTGTTAAACTACATTTTGTTCTTTAACCCACTTTAAGGTTTGTGAGGTTTTCCTCACATTTCTTTAACATGGCAAGATAATTGATTTTCTTTTCCTTATTTTATCTGTGAGTTACTCAACAATGCAAAACCTCTGACTGGGAGAGAAAGTGTAAGGCTTCTGAGTCTGTGATGTTTCAGAAACTTAGCTTTTTTGTTCTTTATTTTTTTTTTTTTTTTTTTAGTGGCTCTTTTGAAGAGCTAGAATTCCTGCCTGAGCATCCTCTAGTTCTTTGATAGATTCTTAGAAAGCTGTGTTGACTCTTTAGATGTCCCTTCATCCCTTCTTCAGTAGAGAGTAATGAAATGAAAAGACTTCAGCATTCCAGCTCAGGTTTTTCTAATTGCTGATGAGTTTCAAGTCTTTCCAGGTAAATTCTAACTGAACTGTGTTGACTTCTGATAATGTTGTAGTTACTGATGTTTATTAAACATTGAGCTTTTCATTGCTTTTATAGTTATTAGGTTTTAGCAGGCATTCAGCTCATAGACACATTCAAGATGCTGGAAGGATTCAATACCAGCCAATACTGCAAAATAGTGTAAAACCTAATTCAAAATTCTATATGGTCAAAAGGTCAAGTATTTTGTTCACTCACATACCTTTTCTAGTTACAGCTCTCCATGATAAAGGTCTGTTCTCTGTGAAATTCCAGGCTTCCCATTTGATCTGCAGTGTAAAAGGCAAGTTCTAAAGGTTTGGGCAGTTGGTCTTTAAAAGATAATATTTAGAATCTTCAAATGTATTTGATACTCATCACCCATACATGTCTAACCTGATAGACTGATTATATTTATCCTCATTTCAGAAAAAGCTCTCTACATATCCTAACTGTAATGAGTATCATCATGCACTGAAAGTATTTGGTAAGGTCAGTTCTATGTGGCTTAGGCCAGGCTGCTCTTTTCTAGAAAAAGAAATAGAGATTAAAAAATTCATTAAGTTAAAAATCATTCACCTTAACCATCCATTAAATATTTCTGAGCAGTAAATGCTTTTACAGAAGTTAGAAATGAATTTCAAACAATTTCTAAATAGAAGAAGGGTTAAACTTTCCACTCAATTAAATCATAATAAATAAGTCAATCAGCCCTACATGGGTAGATTATTTTATGTTTTGGGTTATGATGGCTCTGACATCATCAACAATCTTCATTGAACACTGTAAGAATGCACTGGGCATTAACATTTTTGCATATATGTGGGAGAGACAATGATACAATATTCTTCCCTTTTCTTCCATCAAAGTGAACTTTGTTCTGACAATGCCTGCAGGCTTGAGCAGAGGGCAGTCAATGTTTAGAAATCAAGACACTAAATTTAAGTTTAAAATTAAAATGCTCATCAAAATGGAAAGCTTTTTACTACCCATCTTATTAACCTGTGAGGTAATTCCACTGGTCAATAAATGAAAATGGAATGTGATCCTCAGTGGTAGTTACTTAAACTGAGAGAATTTTCTTTTAACTAAGAATAACCTTAGAAAGAGTGGATACCAAATTAATTTCAGAAATGAGAAAAATACTCTTGAACCCATCTTGTTGTAACTCTGCTTTTTCTCCCTTGTGGGCAGTGCACAACCTGTCTGCTTTTAAATTTTAATTAAAACTTAGATTAGTTATGATCATCTAATCTTTCTTTTGCTCTGCAGTGTCTGATCACTGTGCATAAGTATCCAAAGTTTAATCTGCTTCTGGTCCTCTCAGATTTGACAGTCTAATTAAGTACTCAACTTTAGCACTTAGTATATAACCAATCCCACTTCATGTTTTGATATGATTTTAGATGAAATTGGTCATTTACCTGTTCTGCTGAAATATTCCTGAATAATTTTATTGTTTCATCTTTACTACTGCATTCATCTCCTTTAAGAAACAACAGATTTCCTTCCTACATGATGCTAAAAAAACTATTTGAAGGCTCAGCCTACCATTGAAAGTAAATCATGACTGGCATCACTCTGGGGTGTCTTAAAGACATTCCTTCAGTGTGAAAATGGATATATAAAATTGTGTTAACATACCAACATTGGTTCTAAGGCTGGTGGTTCATTGTTTGTAAAATCCACTCTATTTTTCTCCCCAGGTTACGGTGACTGAACGAGATGGGGAGATATCTCTTTGTTATTTCTTGCACATGACTTTGCCCTTCTCTCTGTTGGCCTGGTCTTCACTTTTCTTCTGTAACCCTTCACCTCATCCCAGGTTCCTTGTGTCTAATTGTTTTCCTTTAAACTTTGGCAAGACATGACATTCATGTCTTATTCTTAGGCCGGCAGCTAAGTGTCGCGGAAATCTGTAGCACAAAGCAACTGTTTCCAGTCAGGAATGTAGATATTCTTCCTTATGGCAGCTTGCTCAATGTACAGACAGGTGACCCACATTCTGGTAATTCCAGCAGATGTTAAATGGATGGAGATGTTATTTCAATTGTTCTTAGCAATTCTGTTGAAAGCAGCCTTGCATTTGCTCTACGAGGGGCAGGCTGACTCAATATAAATAACTAAGGGGTTGTAAATTTTCAAAACTGTTAACCTTCTACCTCTTCACTTCCCATCCCACTCCTGCCTTCATATCCCATTCCATTTTCCCTGGCACATGCCATCCCATTCTTAATGACAGTGACTTCCAAGATGGTTCTTGAAGCACTTTGCCACCCTGGCTCGACTCTGCAGACCCCACCCTGTGAGCTCCCGTGGGGTGGGTGGCCCCAGCTCACACACAAAGACCTCTGCTGCCCCCTCTCCTGGAGCTCTTTACAAACAGTACTTTCAGGCACAGACAGGCACTTTCAGGGTGCCTAAAAGGGTGTACATTCAGAAAATTGTAGGATGAAGTGAACAATATCTTTGATTTCACTGACAATATTGCTTTAGCTGTCCATTGATGGGGGAGTCCCTGGCTGATTACCTCTGTCTTTCATTTAGTCACGTAAATTTGTCCTTTGTGTCTCACTGAGTTCAGTATTTAAGTTCAGCTATGTTCCAGGCCCCGTGGAGAGGTGTTTAGAGGAATTCCCTTGTACTCTCAGGATAAGTAGCTTCTGGATGCAGCTTCAGTTGTCCTATTCAGACTGACCAGAATCTGAGAAAAAATTTCAAATTCCCAGTGCCAGGGTCACTGAAAAAAAAAAAAAATCAGCTTTGTTGCAGTTTGCTCTGGCCCTTGCTCTTGCAACATTTTAATTATTTTTCTGGAATCCTCTGGGCACTCATCAGTTATCCATGTAGCAGCATAAACTAATCAGCACTCAAATTCTGACCTTTGTTGAATAGCAGGGGCTCAGGCAATTTCTAATCCTGCTGTGTTATTTTGCCATCAACTTCTTTGTTCAACTTATGCTAGAATAGATCCTGATTTTTTGTTGAACTTCAGTTGAACAGATCATGGTACAGGTCCTTGCCTGACAACTGATGGCATGAACTCATCTTCGCTGGAAGAAGTTCTGCTTTTAGCCTTGAGAACATTCTTGTGGTCTTATAATTTCACTTATTTTTCTACTTCACTTTTTGTTTGAACTAGGGACAAGATATACCTGCTTGCATGTCTTTGATATTTTAATTACTATGTTGTGTAATATTATTTTTTGTGGGTAGAAACAGCTGTTTTATCTTTATAATTTTCGCATAAGTGCTGTAGAAGCAGATCTGTTGAAATAGTCAAACTGCAGTATTTTCCCTCTTAAAAAGAAAGTGGATCTGGAATGCCTTTATTTAGTATTGTTTCATTGATTTAAAAATACGGCACCTATCTCTGTATCTATGTTAGTCATTCTTTGCTAAGGCTATGGAAAGCATCATCTTTTATAATAAAACCTGCCATTTTAGACACTTTCACCTCCATGCTGTTTCACTGAGCGAGATGCAGCTGAGGGTGGGTGATGCTAAGAAGGAAATGACATTGATTTTCTACTTTTGTCATACAGGATTATTTTAAGATGTTCCTCTTTATTTTAATTTTCTTTTTCAAGGATTCAAGAAAAATAGGATAAAAGTACTCAGAACTTCAAGCTCAGAATGCTGGAATCAAAACATGCCTGAAAAAAATGTCCTTATTTTCTAGAAGATCTGTGCTAGGACATTGGAAGGGTTGGGTGAACTGCCTGTTCCCAACTCAGTTTTGCAATAGTATGACCACCTAGGGCTTGAGAGATCAAAGGGCCAGAATTAAGAGTCTCTTGGTTTCCTCTCTGGATGGCTGAGCCATAGGCCAACAAGCTCTTAAATTAATATCTAACTTCTTGAAGAAGTGTAATGATGTTTTTTTCTGGAAAGCAGAGTATCGTTAACTCAATATGGCTTTTTGCTATTCTGCTTCCAATGGCTTGTGGTGTAGACACGGTTTGCATCAGGAACAGGTACAATGGCTTCTCTTTATCTATTTTGCACAGGTATTATTTTACCACTTTTTACAGATTTTGTAAAAAATTATTTCTCTTTCAAAATTTTCTCCTGCATAAATAATTTCCCAAATGTATCTACAAAAAGGTCTGGCTGGCTGACTCTGTGTCCTTTGAAAATATACTTGGGTAAGTTGGTAAGATGCTCTTACAGGTAATTCCAGATATGAAAATCAGGTATGATATCAGAAACCCAGGGAAACTTTTCATTTGAGTCAGAGCATTTATAACCTTTTTTAGCAGTTTCCAAAACATCCATCACTCTGCACAGATGCTACAACTTCAGCGGTGCAATGAAGAGCGAGCAGCAGGTGGAGCATGCGTATTGATTTTGTCACTGCAGGACTTTGAATCCCACAAAGCAGAATTTAAACAAAATGCAGGAGCCCTGAGAGTAGTGTCACCAGTTCTGTGACGGAGAAAAAATATCCTGAGGCTATTATCCCGGTTATGAATTGTAGTGTGGACTTAGCATTTCCTTCCTGGTGTTGCTTGCTGTGTTACTCTATACTCTGAATAATGAATCTTATCATTTATATGTACTCTTTCAATTTGTGGAGGATTCATCAGGTGTCTGTGTCTATTTTTGGGAGAAAAATTACTCATCTGGGGTTGAATCACAGATACATACAGAATAATCAACAATCAGTCTCCTTACCTGCTTTGCTATGGTGCTGATTAATGGATTTAAGTTCAGTATTTCTAGATTTAGTTGTCATATTAGGCATGGTCTGTTGTTGCACAAGTGATATTTACATTCTTTACAACTTGTGAAATGCCTATTGCAGGTCCTATAAATATGAGGTTTAAGGAACTTGAGATCAAATTACAGTACATCCTTCATTTCCAGGCTGAGGAATTGCTCAGCTTTGTTTTATTGAGTCAGGCAATAAAAAGTCCATCATTGCAGAGTGTGTGTCCGTTTGTAGGCTGCTGTATGTTGGGAGGAAGCTTCACTCTGAAAGCAGGTTTGCTGTAGCTGGGCCGCGCACAGAGAGAGAGCTACGTGTGTTCATTCCAATCAGGATTGGTCTCACACAACACCAGTTAAGGCTACAGGGTTCTTTGTGCCAGGAATTAGTTTGCAAGTCGTAGCTTTAAGACTGTGAAAATTACAGTCTCAGCCTCAGCAATCATTTTCATTAACCTCCGTATCTGCGTTGTTTACAAGTTAAAGATGAAGGGTCTTTGAACCTTTGGCCATTTCCTTCAATTGCCCAGCTTTGCATCCAGCGTTTCTAACACTGAGCATTGCGAACTTCACCTGCAATAGGGTTCTTTAAAGTGAGTCTTGGAGTTCCTTGAGTGACTCATTTCTGTTTGGCTTCCCTATGGGTTTCAGAAGAGAATCCAATCTGTTTTTATGTCTTGGCAAAGCCGGGGAAAGCATTGTCAGTGATACCTGGAAGATGCAAAAATCACAGTCCCATCATGTAGCTGGCTTTTTTTTTTTGGTTGCAGATGAGTCTGAAATAAGCTTTTATTGACATAATCCCGTGGTAACAAGACACCATTTGGGTTTTGTAAACAAATGTAAATATGTAAACAAATATTTACATTTGTCCTGCCCTTCCCTGTTAAGCCATTAGCTCTGCTAACATATTTCTCCAGACTGAAATAAAAGGTCCAGAATCAATTGTCTGTTTTAGCCAGCTAATAAGTCTGGATAAGTGTAAAAACCCATTGCTCTGGGCTGGTAAATGATGAAGTGCAGTGTTAGCTCACTTGGGTGATTCATCCAGCTGAACATCCCCTTCTGACAGTGATTGGTAGCAGATACTTTGGGGTAGAATGAAGAAGTGTAAGACACTAAAGTATCTATACTTGTATATAAGTTTTTCCCTTGTATCACTTGTGAAACTCAGACTTTTTAGAGACTTGACGATTCTTGTATTTTACTAAGGAAAAACTACTTGTAATACATAGAAGCAAGTAAAATCTGCTGTTAAAGCAAAGAAGCCATGATGTGATGAAATAGGAGGAAAGATGAGCAATAATTACGTCTTGTCAGCACAGGGTTCCCTTAAAAGTGATTTACAGAGCAGTGATATTCTCTGAAATTCAGTCTCTGAATATTAGTGACATTTTTTTGGAATACTGTCTTTTCTCAAGCAAAAAATCCTTATTATTCATATTGATCCTTGAATCCACTCGAGAAAATGATAAAGCACATTTTTGGATGGCTGTTCTGTTTTTCATTGAAATAACTTCTAAAACAGTTAATAGTTTCCTCTTTTGGCCAGGGCTTCCAAAGTTCATTGTGAACAACCTCTTGGCATCCCTCAAAAGAGCCTAAATTATTCTAAAGTAGAGTCACAGCTGGAAGTAGTTCTACATTTCCAAGGACAAACTGAAATGGTGCCAAAGCCCAGGGAGAGCTACTCCTCCACCTTCTACACCAGAGGACACTTTTTCCTTAATTGTAATTACTGCAGTATGACGTAAATGAAACCTGGATCTAGTATTTTTATCCTAATGTGGGTTTTTTATGCCTATCAGGACTAAAGATTGGTTTTCTTAATAAATGAAACCAACTGGTTTCTGGAAGGTTTGTAAGTGGAGATATGCACAGTAGGAGCATGTTTCATAGGAGACTTGCTTTAGGTTTTCACAGTAATAGACCATTGGGCCACTCTCCCAGCATCACTTTTTGGGATATCACATAGCTATATCCACTGTATCTTCTGGATCTTTCCTTATGCTGTATCACCACTGATTCTCATTATGATTTTTTTCATACATTGTATGCTTGTGGAAATGGAAAAGGAAAACACCAGCACCTTCTGGATCAGGCAGGGAAAGAGATGAACTGATTTGACTGAAATGATGATGATGCGGAAAAGTACAGGAAAGTTAAAGAGCAAAACTGAATCTGCCATGGACTCATTCCAAATCCTGTTTTGGCAGCCCAAGATTAGCTGTGATCCAGCTGTGGAAAGGACCCAATTATTTGCCCCTTAATCTTTTGCAAACTAAGTTCCTGGAAGCTGCATTCCATCTGCCTTGAAATCTGTGTCTTGGCTTATTTTTCACTAAGAAACTCTACAGCCTCTAAGGATGGACAGCCTTGGGATTCAGAGTGACTGTGCCATATGATACATCATTTGAATGTTAGAAAAGCTGTTTCTTTATGAACAGTATACTTGGTAGATAATCTAATAGGTCCATTTACCCTTTAATTTCTTACATTGCTGTTAATTAGTATCAAATTCTGGCTGCATTAAAACACTGCTGTTGGCCCCAGTTTCCATTGCTGTCTCTGGGACTGAGCTTCATTTTTAATGTATTGTAGTGAATTTTCATTACTCTAGGAAAAAAAAAAAGTATTTCTTACTACAACCAAAAAAAGGGATTGTTTTTTTGTTTTCTATGTTTTTTTCTTTATTAAATCAGTGACAAGGCTGATGTTTAGCATGAATTTTTTGGAAGCATTAGAGTGGCAGAAAAGCGGTGTTGTGAACCTGCCACGAGTGTGCCAGCGTACTTCAGATGCTATCCCACAATGCTTTAGCAGGATCTGGGCTAACTGTGTCTCCCTTACCTAAATTCTCCTTGTGGTCACTGCTAAGAGGTGTTATTTTGACAAGACTCTTTTTAGGACACTTTTTCGGTTGCCCACTAACTCTCTATAAAGCTGGCTACCTGTAGTAAACATAAACTGGTTACAGGTGCTCTTCTCAAAGTGTTCTCATCAGTTTTTTAGCCAATGCATTTTTGAAGAAGAGCTGGCACATGAGCAAGTCTTGCTGGAGGCATGCTCTGCCTCCCTTCTGCTTGGAGAAGTGATAAAGAAGGTGGCATCAATTCGTTTGGTGCTGTCCACAGCAGGGCAGGCACCTCTGGATGGGAGACACTTTGTGCTGAGGAGGCATGTTAAGGGTCTCTCTCTCTCTTATTCTCAGAGATGTCAAAAATGTTCCAGGATCTCATAAAAACTTGTTGCCAGGCAAATAATGCAGAACTGAATTAGTTTGACTATTTTGCTTCTGTGTTCCTGTTGAAGAAGTAGGTTCATCTAAATGAGGCAGCATAAACATGAAGCAGAGTGTTTGGGCTTAATGTTACAATTTATGAAAAAAACCTTAACTGTCAAAGACTTAAAAGGTTCAGCATCTGCTGTATCATATACTGCCAGCCTCTGCAGGGGAATCAGGGCAGCATATTCCAGAAAAGCAGCAATAAGATAAAAGCACAAGTGAAGTTAGAATCTTTCCTTTGTATTTAGAAAGTTTACACTGAAGGATAACAGATCATTGAGCATATTTATCTCCACTCTCCCCAATTTTAAGGCTTTCCCTCATTTAAAGTGTTTTTTGTTTGGTTGTTTTGTTGGTTATTTTTTAAATATATTACAGTAAAATCTGAGCACTTTTTAATTTTCAGTATTTGTGTTCTCTATCTCTGGTAGATAAAGAATTAATGTTATCCTCATTTCACAGATGGGACATGGAAGGACTAAAGGGTCGAGTTCACAGAGATATGTAAATATTTATATTTCCATTGATTTCAGTAGCAAGTCTCCTACCTACATAAGATGCTTAAATATGTTTTTGGTCACGGACCTTGGTGATTAGCTGACATTTTACAGGAAATCAGTACTGACACAGGGATCTGAACCCTTTAGTGTTCTTTGAGTTCATCTCTTTTTGCTGCGTGCTTGCTGCGATTATGTGAAGTCTAAGCCTTCCATTCTCACCAAGCTGGGTTTAGCATAATGGGACAGAGGTAGAGAAAGCTGCTTTGATAGCTGTTTGCCTTGGGCATTATAAAACAGAATTTACTTTAAAAAGGCATTTACAAGTGACCTAGTGCTTTCTGGGAGATGGGCACTGCTGTTGGATCAAAAGCTAGAGGAGATACAGCTTTGGGACAGAACTAAAATCTCTCTGTACTGCTAAAAGAATAAGTATCAAAAGAATTGCAGGGGGGTGGGTGAGGGGAAAGCAGAGCAGGTAAAAGTGATAATTTCTGAATATTTATAACCTCTTTTGTGCTGTCACACAATTGAAAGCAAAGGAGGTGGAGCCTGTGTTCATAATTAAACTCGCATTCTCCAGGTCAGAGGTAAGGTGACCTGCCTGCAATATCTGCTTCTCAGGCCAACATATGGTGTGATTGATATTGGCTCTAGAGGGGTCCTCATACAGCTGGAATGCTGGGGATGTGAATGTGATATCAGTTCTCAAGGGAGAGCTGTAAATGTAACATTGGGGGATAAAGTGAATACAGTATCAATAAAAAGATATTGCTGCTATTTTTGTCACCTGTGCACTGACACTCACAGCACTGGCAATAACATGCAGGTCAAAACACCTTCCAAAATGTGATGAAGAACTTACTGTTTTCTTCAGTTTCACCACTGGGGAACACAGATCTGATTTGAAAATAAATAAGTAAGGTTTCTTTCTTCCACTTTGATGTAAGAGCTGTTGATACAGCAACAAAGGTTACTTGAATTAATTCTGGAGAGGAATGTAAATACCAAAGTGTAGGATAACGGGATCATTACATTGATTGTTACAGTAAGGGTGTTTTCTTCTCCTGCATGAAAAAGAAATAGTCTTTTCTGTGTTAAATATAAAAAGGAAGAGTAAAGGAAAGACTGTTTAAAAAACAATGTAGAAAAAACACTGGCAAAATTATAGAATAAGCTGCCTGCTATCAAATGTGAGGTCTGTGAGTTCAAGAAGGTAGTACAGGATGCAGGCTTACTGATTTAAATTGAAGTTGGATTGGTCCTAAACGCAGATTTTTTGTAGTCTTTTTCATCTTGAAGGATAAGGTTATAATTACTTATTTAGCATCTGTATCTTTATAGGTCTTTGATTCCTGTGGTGAACACAATTTTGAAAAGCAAAGCACATTTTTGGTTTCAATTAGGCAGATTTTTTTTTAAATCAAAAGTGGTGAGTGAAAAATTAAACTAATACATTCCAAATAATAGAATTTTAATTCTTTTAACCAAACTCTGCAGTATTGTCATAGTGTTGGAAGCTCCTCTGGCAGACTTTGTGTTGTTTGTTCCAGATAGACTCAGTACAGGCAGATTATGGAGAACCTACAACTTAGAGACAACAGCCAGACCATAAAGAGCATCGGTGCAGCACATGGAAACTCTGGAACAACGTGGATTGGCATATGGACAGTAATTTTGCTATGGCAGGAGCCCTACAAGGATGAGGAGAGGGTGATATGTCTTTGCATGCACAATTCATTCTGTCACGACTTGAACATACCCCTTGAGGCAAGAATATTAGATTCCTCAAGTCTGCTACATACAGAGGCATTTTTCTCAGTTCAATCACTTCTGTACTTTCCAAGTGATTGGTGATAGGAAATCAGTAGGTTATACCTGGGGTTTCTGCCTGATTTTTTCCTTCCATCAAAAGTCCAGAAAACTGAGAACTTATCTGGGGATTTTAATGGTGGAAATTCAATACTGCAGCCTCATTTCCATTCTGTTATGGATTCCCTTCATCCGATATCTTGATATTACCACTTAGAGCAGTAAAATGGTTTCAATTTATTAAACTAAGTGTTTAGTTGGAGAAAATCAAAAGTGCATGCTAATGTCACTGTATTGACAACCCTTCATCCTCGCTGTGGAGCTGCCTGTATTTATGTTACTGTTCCACGTGAGGTTCTCGACACGTTGGAGGCTGAAGCCATAGTGAAGACATTTCTGTCAGATTGCTGCTGCTTAATTAGACAATGTTGCTTTCAACAGTCCTGCTTGATAGTTGTGCTCTTAAAATATCAGGCTTTTCCAGGGACCTGTGCACATTGTGACTTGTGTAACATGGTCTCCAGCCTGAGTATTTATGAAAATTCAGTGTATAGATATTCAGAATGATTTTAAAAGTCTCCTTTTTCGGTTAGAAAACTGGCAGTATAGAGAGCTTTGATTTGCCTGGTTTTGAAACATGTTTGCACATGTTTTCTAGAAATAAAATATATATGTTGCTAACTAATTGGCTGAGGCTTGATTGACAGACCAAAATATTTTTAATTGCGAATCCTAAATCTAATTTAAATCTCATTTCATCTGTTCTAAAGAAGCTTGACTGATTAAAGGCATTTAATTTCACTGCTATGCAATGGATATGATTTTAGTGCCACCTTTTTTTAACTGGCTTTTCAATGCCAGCAGTGCATGTGATGCCTGTAGACCTGAAGGGAGAAAGGGTTGTATAGTCTGAGTACAAAATTTCAGTGTATTACCCACAAATAGAAAAGATAAAAGTTAAAGAATAAAACAGATTCGTGCTTGTCTCCTTTAAAAATTCACCTTGAAACTAACTCAAAAG
>WAAE01015320.1:0-40433 GCA_013400495.1 Nicator chloris
GCAAGTTTGAAAGTTGTGGAGCTCATAATATATGTTGGGATAAATATCACGGAGTTTAAATGTTCCATGCAGACAATGACCAAACTGAGATCTAATTCAAGACATATCAAGTTAAATTTCAAATTTCTTAGTGGGAAATAGCAACTCCACTGAATTCAGTTGGAATTTTGCAATTCACTGCATTTCTTCTGTGGAGACTTTAATACGTGCAGACACACATCCTTGGGGCCTAGATACTAAGGTTGGAGAACAGGGATCCTTTGTCTTCCTTCCAACTTCTTTCCTCTCCTTCCCAGCCACCCCCTTCATGGCCCAGGTATGTAGAGTGTACCCCCACAGGAGATGGCCACTGCTAATGCCAGCCAAGTCTGAAATGCCTGGCTGAGGCTCATTAGTCCTGTTATAGAAACGCAACTAGAAGTGTGGTTCATCATTTGGAGGTAAAGTTCTAATTTTGGCACACAGGAGGCTGCAGACAGGAAAATATCTTGTTCCTTATTCCATTTTATTAACTTTGTTTTGTTCGCTTGAGCCTAGTACTGTGTAAGACTTTGAATAATCACAGCTGTACAGGTAGCTCCAGTGGAGTGAATGAGGGGCTTTTTCAAGGGCTCTGCTCCCTGCAGAAATGATTTGTACCTCTGCCTGATTGTCACTAACAGAAAATGAGAAATAGGAACATTCAATGCAAAGTAATGTGTTCTGTACAATTACTGGATTAATAATTTTATTCCATTACTGTGTGGGGAAAGAGGACATCAGGTTGAAGATCTGCAATTCTAGTATATTTCTAAGCGTCCTGTTAAGAGAGTGAGCAAGGGTCAGGAAACTTAATTATGCCATAACTAGATAGAAATTGCCAAGTGATAAAAAGAAACATCCAGCCAGATTCAGCAGGAAATTACAGCTTTAATAATATAGCATAATGCCTACTTCTATACAATTATTGGAGAGACCCTGAATGATTTTAAATAACAGGCTTGGTTTTCCAGTAACGACAGGGGGAAAAAAATCTGAAAATGACATTCTGCATTTTGCTGTAAATATTTTTCTGAGGTTTTGGGGGTGTTTTTTTAAAGACTGAATTATTAAAAATCTCATATTTGCTCTTGGTAATGTGGAAATGCTATTATTCTGAAATAAGAGAAAGGTTATATTTATGGAGGAATTTGTATTTGTGGAAATTAAACCTGTGGAATCATTTTTTTAGTGTATTGTATTTATTGTATTTCTAATTTTGAAATGAAAAAGCAAAATGCACTGAAATTTATATTAAAAACTCAGGACTAAGTATTTTTGTTTTGCAATTCCAGGTTTTCTTTCCACACTCTGACTATGTTAATGTCCAATATCTCCCCAGTATTTTTTCAGTAAAATGTTTATGAACAGATTAAAGATTTCCTTGCGTGCTGATACAGGATTTCCTTATAATTTTGTAGTCTTTATGAAAGATTAAAAAAATACTATTTTAGCATAAAGAAAACTCTTCATCCTAATGAGAAGCAGCTCTTTTTTTGCTTTCCCCTCTCAGATGAAATAGGATATTTTAAATATTAAACTCTTATCATCTTTGTAAACACTGCATGTGATATTAAGGCCTTTTGCAATATACGTGTATGTGTTTGTCCATTTATTTCTAATGTAAGAAAGAAAAGTCATTTCTGGTACTACCCAGGAGAGCCCAGCATTTCATTTTGTATTCTGAGGATGCAGATTAATCAACCTGACTCTCTTACCCAGGGCTAGCCATTCTGCTTAGAAATCTGCATATCTGCATATTACTGTTCTTCCCTGAATTTAATTTCCTACAGGAGCTGATATTAATCACCCTGTTTAAACAGAGGGGATTTGGGGTCTATACAAATATGACATTTTTTTATGGAAGTTGTAGAATATTTTCTCCTTTTTCATTATTATTTAAAGAGACAATAGCATGGTACTTTAAAGCAAACTATAGGAGATTATTTTTATTTATTTGAGCTCATATATACTTACTTTAGATTTTAATCATAAAATATGGCACACCAAGAAAGCAGTTCTGTTTTTCCTTCCAGTCTGCCTTCCCTGCCAAGAAAATTCCTCCAGATTTCACTGCATATGCTGAAAGGGAGTTGGGCCATGCATGTCTCTAATACATCCTAGCTGAGAAAGTTTATTTGAACCCTTAATTTAAAATGTGTACCAGTTTAATCGCTTGAATATCAAGCACTACACATGCAGGCAAGCATTTCTATACTCTTATTTTGCAGCTGGTGAACCCAGGAAGAGAAACTTTGTGGTAATTTGTCAGATCAACACTGAAATCCATAAGGCAGACATGGCTTCTCTTGTGGATTTCAGTGGCCCCAAATCCTCGGTATGCACCAGGGGAAGTACAGGAGGAGATGTGACACTGTCACTGAGGGGTGGGAGGAAGAAATTACCTTGGTTGCCTCCCCATCCTTTGCCAGGTAAATCTGTACCTATACAAGGCCACTCGTCATGTCTGCACGCAGTCACAAAATTTGGTCAAACAGGGAATCCTCATGGCTGATAACACTTGGTTGTCTGCAGGTGAGAAGAAAAGAAATTTCAGGAGGGCAGTGGCAGCAATGCTTTCACCATCCTACCTTAAAGCCCCTCCATATTTTGTGTTCGAAAGTGGAGAACAATGAACTGTCACTGTGTGACTCCAGCGATGTCAAGCGCATTGTATCAGGCAGGAATTCAGTCCAATCTGTCTGTCCCTCAGCCAGTATTACTTGGCATATTTTATTTTGGCTGCCCAGACTGCAGTTATGGTCCAAGCACAAACAACTCACAAGAACAACATGCTTGGAAATATGTGCCTGCATATCCCAAGAGCCTGTGCCAGCTGGAAAAACAGAGCATACACCAGCTACTGACTAGATATACTGCCTATGTTAAAAAATGAAGCTGCTCTCCAGATTTTTTATTTAAATTTACACCCTGGCCTATTGTGACACTCGAGGTTAATTTGGATTGGCACCTCCTTTGCAGAGCTCTCTGATGCAGCTCTGAAAATACGGGACTTCCTTTTTTCTTTTTTAGGAAGGTTGAGCTGTCTCATAGCCTTCTCTCAAAGCAGTGCTTTTCTGTCTCTTATTAATGTAACCCAAAACTTCATGAAGAGAAATTCAACTTTGCATCGTTCTTGCTTTCTCAGTCAAGAAATACATATAGGCTTTGAGCTGGGGAAAAATTTAAATACAGAACTGTTGACTGTTTTCCAGTCAACGGAATTGCAGAACAGGTAAAATAGTGAGTAAATTTTCACATAAGATGTAATGTGAACCTGTCCCTTTATTTACAAATTTTTAACCAGATCTTCTGGTTTCTATTCAAGCTCCTGGTTCTGCAAATTGTGTTACAAATTCCAGAGAGGTTATATTGCCACCATTTTACCTGGATTTGCTTGGGCAAATAGATAGAGGTGCCACAATGTATAATCAAGGCAGGCATTTGTAACTCCTTGATAAATAGTCATAGTGATTTTATTTTTCATTTCTAACTCAAAACAGAATGTGAGGTTGATATAAATGCTTTTTTTCTTTTTCTACAAATTTCATCTTTCCTCTTCAACTTCTAGAAATTCTTTCCTATTTTAGAAAACTTTTATAATAAGGTAAAAAAATACCGAGTCATTTTGACTAACACAAGATATTCTGGGGGATTTATTATCAGAGGTCTTGGCATCAGTCTGAAGAGATTACTGGTATTCATATCATTCTTCCTGAACACCTAGGCCACTATATTTTCATTGCCTGTTACAAATCACAAGGCTATCACCCCAGGCAAATAACAGCTTAGCATGTTTATCTGTCTGTGCTAATAGCATTTCATTTGAAGTCTTAAAAGTCACAAGTGGCTTAAAAGGGCACTATTACATGACTTCACATTTTATTGCAAAATGACATGGTCCAGTTTCATTTGTTCTGCTTTGAAGTGTTCTTGTCCCTTGGCTGCCTGACTGCAGCCTTTTCCTATTCAAACTTGGAGCACAATCCCCTTGAACCGAGATACTGTCTTCTCTAGACAACAGGGAGAACTTCACTTGTAAAAATACCATTTTCGAGCTTAGTTGTTTGGCTTTCACTCTTGTAATATTATCCACTGTTATTTGCTTTAGTGCTAGCTTGCCTGTAAAGGAAAAGATTATGTAAAATTACAGTTTTGTAATTAACATACAGTACTTGTATTTTAATACAATAATCTGCATTTATATGGAAGCTAGAACTGAAAATTATTTAAAAGCATTAAAATAGTGTTCTGTATCCTTGTACAAACACAAAAAAAGCTGAGAGTCTGGACTGAATATATTCTTCCAGACATTTGACAGTCTTTATTTAATTTAAACTAAAAATGTTTTAATCTTTAAACTGGTGTACCTGAACTGTTTCATAGGAAATACAAAATGCAAGCTAGAGCATAGTCAGTGTATATAAATATGGGCAGATACCGATGAGGTTTGCTGAATCAGCACCAAAGACCAATGTGTATTTCACTTTTTTTTTCTGTAAAAGGTCTTTTGAGACAGTATTAGAAGCACTAGAAAAAGACCCACTCTCATCTAAGGGGAAAATCATGTCATATTGCTAGAGGCAAATAATAATAGAAAAGTCTTTCTGAAGCAAATCTAAAGTCTTTTCAGGCAATTACAGCAACTGAAAACTTGGTTCACAAAGTTCCTTACCAGCCACCTGTAAGCTACACCTGACTTCTGAGCATGCTATGAGTATTGCATGCTGATTTGGAATGGAAGCATTTAAGTTTTGAGAACTTCAGCCTAATCACACAGGAGGAAATCTCAGAACATTTAGGAAAAAAATACTCATGTTCTACTTGTGCTTATTGGAGCAAATTTTATAACACATATTTTACTTAGTACAAGAGTAAAAAAGGCAGAACTGGTACACTAAATTTAATTTTAAAGTATTTGAATCACAGAATTAATTTTCACAGTGCTTTTAGCAGGAAGAATCCTCTGGTATAATTTATGTGGTGAACAAATGCATATATATTCTAGTACAAAACAAATGCCAGCATTTCATTTCATAGCAAATATTGTCATCTGAAAATGTGCCTGACTGAGGTTAACGTGCTTACACCATGATTTTGCAATAGCAGGTATGAGATTTTCTGTAAATAAATCCATCAAAAAGTAAAATGGGAAGGAATTGTTCTGAATCAAATGATTATACCTGTAGAGCTTGTAAAAAGGAGATATCTTACTGTTCTTTAAGAAACATGAGGCAGTGAGATAAGAGGCAATGACAGGAATATTTTTTTATTTGAGTCTTCTTTAACCAGATTCTTATTTATTTTACTGAAATCAGAAAAGTGTTCCGATCTGCAAGAACTTGAGTGGGGGAGATGTATGTCAGAAGAAAAGATAATTGATGGTAAACGTCAAATATTAAATCTTGATCTGGTTATTACCCAGCATATTAGCTATGTAAGAAGCTTAACAATTACAGCTATGATTGACTAGGTGGGATCCAAAATTCTAAATATCAACTGCCAGAAGGGATAATTATAACACATTAGCACCTGCGTGCTTAGACAAGATTGACAACTCCAGTCTAACATCTGCTTAATATCACTTTCATACTTTTCATATTTTTTTTCTGTTAGAAAGGAATAACAAAGATTTTCTTGAAGCATAACAATAATTCAGCATCCATGTTACACATTCAGTTGATTATAGTCGCTTGTTGTCTTTGGTCATGTTTTGCACTGACACATTTAAAATGAAACAAAGCCTTTTTGGGATTAGACAGCCACAGTTGTGGTTTATTTTAGACAAAATGTACCTGTCAGAATCATTTGAAGAAATCCCAACAAGTGGGCTGCTCTTCAATCAGCTGGGCTGGCCAACGCAATTTAACAACAAAATGAAAATGGGCTGGAAAAGAAAGGCCTTGCTTTCCCACAACAGGAGCAACAGAGAGAAGGAAATTTAGTATTGAGCACGAAGAGCTCAGCGAAGCTGCCCTGCTGGGCTCTTTGCAGGGGCAGGGCAAAGCCTTCCCCTGCCGGCACAAACCCTGGCTGTGCCCACCCTGGGCCAGGCTGTGAGCTGGAGGCACCAGGGCTTTGTGCCTGCCCCTGAGCCCGCCCTCAGCTCCCGCTCCCAGACCAGCCCACAACTGAGCTGCCGGCGGGTCGGGGCAGGCCCCAGGAATTGCAGGGTGCCGGGACCCCCGTCAGGGTGGCTCCGGTTTTGGGGGACCCCTCCCAGGGCAACTCTCCAGCATATTGTGCCCAAAGGCAGGTGCTGCTTTCCTCGTGTTTGCTCCCAAGTGCATTTACCCGGGCAGTAACGCCAGCTGCCCCGGTTCTGCAAGGCAGAAACTGTCCCGAGAGAGAGACGGATTATGGCCTCATGAAAGACGGGGTGCTGATACGGTCCCATGATGGCACAAGTGTAATTAAGCACAGACAGTGTCACCCCTCTGTCCTACAGGGCAGGGACGACCTTCCTCAGCTGGCAGTCTAAAGACCCCTCCTGGCCCTGTGTGTTTCTGTGCTGGGGAGCTCGGCAGCAGAGGCTGCTCTTGGACTCGGTGGGAATTTAATGGAGTTCTTAATTGAAGCAGGAAGAAATTTCTCATAGAAAAATATATAAGCACTACAATAGCTGGCTCTCCAAGTGTTGAAAGGAATACACTTAGTAAAAATTTATTGAAAAAGGGCAAAAATCTCATTCCCTGTGGGCTTAGCTTTATGGTAGCAGAACACTGACTAATTTTATACTAAATCTTTCTCTGCCTTGAGTGAGCTATGAAGATTTAAGCCCATGTAACTCTCTGCCCATTTCTTGGGATACAATCCAAGGTTGTTTTTTAAGTTCAGAAAGGTAGTTGAAGTATACACTGCTCAGACCTGATGCCTTGGAAGACTAACTCACCCAGCAGTGCCAGCAAAATTACATAGAGAGACAGAAGAGTCTTCTCAGGATGCAACTGCTGAGTATTTGGGCAAGCTCTGTTGAGAAAATAAATCCTTTTGCTGCTATAACCACCTCTAAACAGGTGAGCTTTCTCCCTTATCAATTCCTCTCTTCTTTACTTTGGTCTGATGAGGTATTTTATTTCAATTAATGTAGCTTTCACACCATGCCCCAGCCATGACCATCACTGTGTGAGCAGATTAGAGAAGCAGGAGGGGAAGGCTCTGCCTGATACCAGGCACGTATTTGGCAACTTAGCATTGTGGAAGAATTACCTACTGCTTTTATTTGTGAAAGCAGTGCAAAAATCCAATTCTTCATGGGCCTCTAATGCATCTGAACATAAACCTAAGTCTTGCTGGACTTGATGGTGCTAATAGTAAAATTTTTCTATTTTCACCATGAGGGCAGTCAAACCCTTGAACAGGCTGCCCAGGGAGGTTATGCAGTCTCCATTACGGGTCATTTTCAAGATCCAGCATGATAAACTCTCAAGTAACTTGATATAAGCACATAGCTGACTCCTCTTTAAGAATGAGGGTGGACTAGAAGCCTCCTGAGGTTTCCTCTAAACTCTATTTTCCCATTATTCCAATTTCTGGAAACAGTACTGAAAAAATATGGTAATGTCTATTTGCTAGAGAAGCTTAGAAAGATGTCATATGAATGTTTGTCTAACTCAACCTGATATTACCTATTTTTAAACTCCAAACTGTTCTGCATCTCTCAGAATATTTTTAAGCTGTTAGCATCAATGACTTACAATGTTGGGGGAACTGAAGCGTTTTACATCACATTTTGATACTACTGCTGTATTATTGCTTTGTTAAAGTTCATATTAATGTCAGGTTTCTACCAAAGATGATGCAGAACTGAATATTGCACTTACAAAGCAACAATATCCTGATTTTTAGAAATCTTTCAACATGTTGTTCTTTTTTCATTTTGGAGCATTAAGGAATACATGAGAAGAACATGACCAAAAAAGGGGTTTTTGCATGTATTATCTTTGCTAGTTATAATGAATTCATTTGCATTTAATTTGAAGAAATGGTTATTAAAGTTTAAGTGGCAAATGTAACAATTTAAAATTGTCTTTTGACTCCTAAGTAAACATCACCACTGATGAAAATGCCCAACAGAATTGGACTATTCATGTTAGTATTAAAATAGTTTTCATTATTGTGACAGGACAAAAGAGACAGCATAAATCACATAACATCCTATTGCATATTTAGGAGAGATAATTTATGGTTCACTTGAAGGGACACCATCCAAGAGAGTGTCCTAAAATTTATACTGAGATGTTTGTTTGGTGCTGCATGAAAGTGAAATTGTTCTGTACAGGATTATTGTTCCTCACCTTCAAATCCTGATACAGCATCTCTGTCTATCAATGAAATAGGTTGAGTTAATAATACATATACACAACTAAATTATGTCAGTCAAAATGGTCAGTCCTGAAAGGGAGGAAGCTTCAGTAATTTGTCATTTCTACATTTTCAAAGCCATTGTTTGATAAAGGAGAAAGGGAGGAAGGCTACCATTCACTCCTTTGGCTGGTCACTGTCCATTCTTCCTTTCAGAAGAGGCTAAGATGACAATTTTTCAGTAGAGAAGCTGCCATTCCTTTGCAGTCTAACACTGTTTTACATTTTGTCATGTTCCTTCCATTAACAGACATTTCAAATGAGGTCATGGTATCTAAAATAGACTACTATCTAATATCTTACCATCATTAAGCAGATAAAATTATATGTATGTTCCACAGTGATAAGAGTTACATAAATTCATGGTTTTTCAGGTTAGGAATTGCATATAAGAGTGCCTTGATCTTACCCTTGAAGTTACCAGTTGTTTAGATGCCTGATCGAAACTTTGCAGGTATGTTAAAAGTAGGCTGTAAAAATGAGGGAAATTTTTATTATTCATCTAAAGTTGATGTCTTATCCTGTGTTGATCTACTAGGCACTCTGACTTCATAAAATTTAGCAGCAGTTAGCTTAGTGAGAAAATTTTAGACATAGTTCATGGGGCTTTTTAATATTATTGGTGTCCCCTTCTTACAGTATTCTGAATAAGGGCCAGGTCCATTGCGGCTCTGAGATGATCAAGAACTTCAGTTCATTTGAAGTTCATTTATAACCCCATAATATGTATAAAAGCTAAATCAGCATTTCCACTGTGTGTAAATGTTCTTACAAGTGAGATGCTAACAGAGTGCAGTCAACTTAGAATGTGTTTTCTTGTTCATCAAATATAACTCATAATATATCTGGTGGAAGAACAGTTTTCTCATCTATGACTTTATTATACATTCACATAACTTCCCAGACTCTCTATCAATCCACACTGGATATGAATTTTTTTAAAATATTGTTTCACATACAAATATCATCACTTTACCCTGTATTCCTGTTTAGATCATTATTTTACCTTACAGAGCCTTAAGTCATTTATATTTTGAAACTGAAATATTGGGTTTTGTTATTTGTCCTTTTTCTACATCAGAGCCCATTGCCTAATTTTTTTTCAATTTTGTGTTTGCTTTCATTACCCCTTTTGAAAAAAAACATTACTGTAAATTTCACTGACTACCAAACCCACCACCTTTGGTTCTTTATTCATCATTTTGTGACTTCTGCAAAGAAAACAGGTAGATTGAAGATGCATGATTTGTCTTTACATCAGCCATTCTGGTTTGTCCCTGATACATTTGAGCATTTGATGGACAACATTTTCCTCAGACAACTAAATAAATAGACTAGATAAATAAATAGAATCCTCATCTAAATGGCAAGATGCTGTGTAATGATAAAGGCAATCAGATTTCCTTCTTCAGGCTGTTAGATGATAACAGATAGAGCAGTAGTGTTTGCAAGCTTCCCCACCAATAGGTAGGGCAAATAATTCCCGATGAATAATGCATCCAATGAGTTTAGCTGCTGTGTCTGATTGTGATGCATGCACGAGCACACCATGATTTTGTCTAATCTGTTCATTATTCAAAGTATTTGATTAGTTTGGGGTGAGCTTTTTTAGACTCTATGCACCATTTTCTATGAGTGTACATAACTTGATTTACTTTAGTTATTTGTGATTGATCAGGTACATAATGAAGGCAATACACAGTTTTGTAGAACGTATGTGTGTGACATATTTCTCAGTACTTTGTAAAATGTTCAACAAAGAGGACTGTAACTTTGAAATTCACTTTTGCGCTTTTTTTTTTTTTTGCCAGGATAACTCAGCTTTATGAAAATTCACTGTCTTGGGTTTAACTGTTTTCTATGGCATCTCTACTAATTGTTTTGGTTTGACTATTTGCTTATCTGTGAGAACTATGATTAGGGGTAAAGCAAAGGCAAAATAGTCTTAAACTTATGAGTTACAAAGATAGTTTATTTACACACATAATAAGAGAAAAGAAAAAAACTTGAAATGCTAGAAGCACCTCCCTTCTTCCCCCCAATCTACTCATTTCTCACAAAACAATCTATACACGTCAATGTCTTAACTTACAGTTGCTTGCAAATGCTGTAGGATTGTGCATCTCTCAGCCTGCTTGGGGTACTATTTTAAAATGCTTATCTAGTATTCAGCGAAGATTTTCTCAGTCTACACTGTAACTAGAAATAGCATTCTCTAAAACTATTAAGAAATAGTCTATTTTCTCTATGAAATCTTCAATGGTCTCTTCAGCAGTGTCTATCTGAAGGAGGGAAGGGGTTAAATTCTTGTCTTGGTTCTCTCACAGCAGTCTATGGTGTTACATTTTACGCTGCGCCTGTGGAGACTGGGGCCCAGGGCCCCGCTGTACACTACTGCTGGCTGCGCCTGTGGAGACTGGGGCCCAGGGCCCCACTGTACACTACTGCCTGCTGGCTGCGCCTGTGGAGACTGGGGCCCAGGGCCCTGCTGTACACTACTGCCGGATGTGCCTGTGGAGACTGGGGCCCAGGGCCCCGCTGTACACTAATGCCTGCTGGCTGCGCACCGGGACTGAAGATGGGTCCTCTGTGGGGGACCGGGGGCCCAGGGCCCTGCCCCACACTATTGCCAGGATCTCTCCGCTGGCTGGGGCCCCTGGGACCCTTCCAGGCTTCTACGCGGGCCCCCCCTACTGGGACACAGCCCGGGGCCACCTGCTCAGCTGCCCTCACTGTTGCAACCAAGCCTCCCCCACCTCCCTTTCGCCCCCCTCTGCTGGCAGCGGGGAGAGGGGGAAAAAATGGAGGGCTCTCTGCCACCTGGCCAGGCCCCGCTGCCTCTTCCCCCGCCACAGTGGAGGAGGGTGGCCAGGAGCCGACCCACCCAGGGGCTATCCTCCCCCCGGGCTCCCGTGGGCAGTGGGATTTGAGGCCAGGCCCCCTCACAGCCCTCCCCCCCATCTCAGGAGAGAGAGAGACTGTGAGGGCCTAGCCCCTCCCCAGGCCACCCACGGCTACAGCACTGGTGGCCCTCACGTTACTTTCTTGACAGCCAGAAGGCAGAAAGAGAGCACTTCCTAAAAACCTCCAGTATTTAACCCCTTGCCCATGTGTGTTCACGCAGACGTAACTTCTTAGTTCACAGTTTCCTAGTCCAAACTATGACATTCACAGAAGGAGTGAAAGTACGACTCTGCTGAGATTATTAAAAATCTTACCTACTGTGAGACATTTTAATTATCAACAGGGCCTATGTTACAAATACAGGCAAGGGACTTCAGCTTGAAGCCAGCTAAATCGTAACTTTTTATTTTGACCAAATGGAGTATGAGTTGATACATGCAACTACTGGAGCCTATGAAAGAAAACGTCATTCAGACACATCATCAATCAACCATTGAGTAATAAATGCTTTCATATTGATCACCTCTAATCTATGTCAACTGTTGATTATTTGATACCTGTCCTCTATTTCCATTCGGCATTGAATGTTTTTTTTCCTCAGTAATACATCTTGTTTTAGCAATTAGTCCATAAATTCCTTCATTTAAGGATGGAATTCTTCGCTCTTCAATTTCATTGTTGCCCTGAAATGTTGTTGGGTTCATCAGGGCTGCTTGACTAAATTTGTCTGTGAAAAGAGTGTATGACATTAAAAATACTGCCATATTTATGTCTAGAACAAATGACACTGTGATACTCACAGTCTCTTCTGTTTCAACATACAATGTATTAAAATCCTTTCAGAAACATTGAAGTGGTATTGCCAGTGCCTCAAACTTCACAAAAGCCTGTGATGTCNCCCATCTCAGGAGAGAGAGAGACTGTGAGGGCCTAGCCCCTCCCCAGGCCACCCACGGCTACGGCACTGGTGGCCCTCACGTTACTTTCTTGACAGCCAGAAGGCAGAAAGAGAGCACTTCCTAAAAACCTCCAATATTTAACCCCTTGCCCATGTGTGTTCACGCAGACGTAACTTCTTAGTTCACAGTTTCCTAGTCCAAACTATGACATTCACAGAAGGAGTGAAAGTACGACTCTGCTGAGATTATTAAAAATCTTACCTACTGTGAGACATTTTAATTATCAACAGGGCCTATGTTACAAATACAGGCAAGGGACTTCAGCTTGAAGCCAGCTAAATCGTAACTTTTTATTTTGACCAAATGGAGTATGAGTTGATACATGCAACTACTGGAGCCTATGAAAGAAAACGTCATTCAGACACATCATCAATCAACCATTGAGTAATAAATGCTTTCATATTGATCACCTCTAATCTATGTCAACTGTTGATTATTTGATACCTGTCCTCTATTTCCATTCGGCATTGAATGTTTTTTTTCCTCAGTAATACATCTTGTTTTAGCAATTAGTCCATAAATTCCTTCATTTAAGGATGGAATTCTTCGCTCTTCAATTTCATTGTTGCCCTGAAATGTTGTTGGGTTCATCAGGGCTGCTTGACTAAATTTGTCTGTGAAAAGAGTGTATGACATTAAAAATACTGCCATATTTATGTCTAGAACAAATGACACTGTGATACTCACAGTCTCTTCTGTTTCAACATACAGTGTATTAAAATCCTTTCAGAAACATTGAAGTGGTATTGCCAGTGCCTCAAACTTCACAAAAGCCTGTGATGTCAAGGTTTGTTCCATACAGTTCTCCTATTAAGGAGAAGCTGTTGCATTTGTTTTAGTTAGATGTTTTTTAAGTGCCAACTGGTACATGTTGTAACATCAGATTGGTCCAATTACTATGGGTTTTCACCACAAAATATAATTGTGAGCAAGATTATACAAGATTATTATGCTTCTGTTGGGTCTTTTTAAACTTGCAGTTAAGAACATCTCAGAAAACTGTGGGAGATTTAAATTTTGTTGTAAGGCACCTACATTTAAGAACCCGAGTTTGTACTTACTCCATGTGATTGTGTTGAAGCCCACATTTTATCCACAGAAATTGCTGACCCAACACTCCCATCCCAGTCCTGGGAAACCCTGGTCTTGTAGGAGGATTAGGGTCGTTCCCCAGGTTGCACCAGGAATTTTCAATTCTCACGCCTGTTTCTGGGTGGCCAACTCCTGCAACAGACAGCCCTGACCTCTGACGGCAGTGCTTCAGGCCAGTGCAGGAGTTTGCCTTCCAAGAGGGGAGCAGAGGACAGCAACTCAAGCTAGCAGTGTTTTTGGCTGAGCAGACACATCTATTAGCTGCCCCTTCCCAGAAAGTAAATGCAAACCTTGTCCCCTCTCCTCTCTTCTGGGATACATCACCCCACATCATGATAGACAGATCGAAAACAATAGTTTTCCCTACTGCCTTTTCTCTGTATAGGTGGTGAATAAATTCTCACACCAAAATAATGTGTGAAACACCTCTTTGTATTTGCAGATAGAAGAAGACTTAGCATGGAATTATATTGGATAATATTATGGAACAATTTAAATTTCATTTTAATCTGTTACTGTCTGCATTACTTCCTGCTAATTATAGACTTTCATTGGGTAGAAATTTGGAATAGATTATATTGATGGAAAAATTAAATTAAATGCCAGTTTTAAGGTTCAGACTGTAGGAGAGCTGTTTAATCTGTTAGATCTGCTTAAATCACTCTATGAATGAAGGCAAGTCTATCATCAATGTACAATACAGATGCCGACTATTTTCACTTTTCAGGTGGCAACATTTCAGGTGGCAACTATTAATCACTTTTGCATTTTTAGACTAAACAGGCAAACAGTTCAAAATCAAGATTTTTGTACTCAAGTATATGTATTTGTTAATATATACATTAATTGAAGGAGAATGGGAGTAGAAGTGCCTGTCGCTCACCAAAAGAGATGTGTACAAGTCCTTGATGCACTGTGTTGGAGAGACAGTGTCATAAGTTACAGCTTTATAGTCATAATTTATTGTTCAAATACCGTAAAAAATGAGGAGCAGGGAAAGGTCACTCTAATGGAGCCTTGGTAAAGGTCCACCCCTACTTGTCATGTGATCTGCACACATGGAATGAGCTCCAGAAGCCCTGAGGTCTTATAGCAAGCAAGGTGTGGACAAAACTGATGGAAGGGTTGTCGATATTGGCAATCTCCTTATAGTAATTTTTTGGCAATATGAATGACGAAGAAGGTAATTTTTTTCCCCAGTAGTTGTTTCCTGAAGCCTTTACATGAATGCAAGGGAGATCAGCCTGAAGCAACCTTTGTGATTTTTTGTTTGGGGTTGGGGGTTTTTGTTTGTTTGTTTTGTAATCTTTATTATCCCCCCCATGCTTTTTTTTTATACTTGGTAACATCAAGTTTATCCACAGTTAAGTACAGACCACCAGAGTGTCCAAGATTTTATATGAGAATAAAACCTTGAGAGAATCGTTGTGGATTTAAATCTTCACCACTGCTTCATGGTTATAACTTAAAACCCATGTAACAAAGACAGACCCTAGTTAAAGTCCAAAATACAGGAAAGAACAAGGGTGGTGGTCTTTCTATGCTACTACTCCCAGTACTGGACTTTACTTCAATGACTTTATTGTGCAAAATACTATTTATCTGCTGGTCTATTTTTGCTTAGAAGGTGTTTTCTACCAAGTGCCACCCTCATCAGCAATGTGCCTTAAATCTATCTTTTCTCCAGAGATACCCTCCTACACTGCCAAGTTTTTCCAAAACCAATTGTGCTTGTCTCCATTTGAAGAAATATTTGAATTCATCCCAAACTATTTGGCACATCTCTTTACAGACGATATTGCTGAAAACTGAAGCTTTACTTCATTTTAAAGTTTTGTGGTTCATGCGAAGTTTGATCTCTTTTTCAACACTGATGTAGTTTTAGAAAACTGTTTAGTTTTCTGCCTCTGTCTTTTTGACATTGTTCTGTAAGTGCTGTCTCGTTAAGAATAATGTTTCTTCTGTCATGGGTATTCCACTATCGTTTCTCCATCTCCAAATATGTTTTTTCCACATCCACATGTCAATCAATAGCTTGCCTTAAACTAGCAAATGATAGTCAGTGTTACTCAAATTGAAGATAAAGGTTTTTATGCTAAAACTTAAACCGCTGATGGCAGAATAGACAGTATCTATCGTTTCACAGGAACAAACACAACTCCAGCATTGGATATCCTCTACTGCTCGAGTAGTTCACATGAAACAGATGTGTTGTATATCCTACAGCAGTGCTCCACAAAAACAACTGCCCATTTCTGACACATGCTCTGCTGCATGACTGCTTTGCACAGGTAAAGACCAGTGAACCAACAAACATGGCAGCAATAATACCTGCTCATAGTGACTGTATTAAAACCAACTATTAACATATTGTGCCTAGGCACAAAGCAAAGAACTGAAATAAAGTCCACTGACAGAGGTAAAATGATGACTGCTGACCCTACAGAATCACAGGATCACAGGATGTCTAAGGTTGGAAGGGACCACTGGAGGACATCTAGTCTAATCCCCCTGCTCAAGCAAGGAAAGTTACTCAGGATTTTCCTTAAGGAAAGTTAGTCAGGATTGTGCCCAGATGGTTTTTGAACATCTCCACTGAGGGAGACTTCACAGCCTTTCTGGGCAACCTGTTGTGGTGCTTGGTCACCCTCAGGGTGAAGAGGTTCTTTCTCATGTTCAGGTGGAACTTCCCATGCATCCGTTTCTTCCTATTGCCTCTTGCCCTGTTCATTGGCACCACTGAGAAAACCTGGCTTTGTCCTTTTGACACCCTCCCTTCAGATACTTATTGATAAGATCCCCTCTCAGTCTTGTTTCATCCGGATCCAGATTAAAGAGTAGCAAATACCTGCCTCAGTCTCTGGTCTGTGACCACACTGTTGCAGATTTTCAGCATTTGTAATATATTAGCAACTTCTGTAATCATCTATTATATATTTTCAAGTGTGTATCTATGAGTGTATATCTATTAAAAAGTGTGTATATTTATGTATACATGTACTGTTCTCATTACCTTTTGTTTGCTTTTATTATGTTTTCCCTTCTGTGTCCTCCTGTTTGTCATCTCATTTATACAAAGCTTATTTCCTCTTTTATACGTGGAATTCTTCCCATTTCTCACACATATTTTCAGTCTTTCCTCAGGACTCATAGGTACCACAATGTCATTTTGTTGAGATAAATAATCGTATAATGATTGCTGCTCCTGTGATATATACTTTGATAAATGCGATCATACACAAAAAACATACTAAATCAATTTTACTCCTCAGCCTTTGTATTACTTGTATTTTTAGACATTAAATTCTTATGATCATCATATTCTCAGAAACGCTTTTACTGTACTCAACATGCTGAGACCTTGATCCGAAGAGGAAGTTCTTGGTTCTGTATTGCAAAAATCTTGTGCGCTGGTTTAAATACCAGTATACTGACAATACTAGTTTAAAAACATTTTTCCCCACAATGGAACAAACCATCTTGACATGCTCAAAAGCCCTGGAAACTCTTGTTTTTAATTTACTGCTTGCAGCAAACTAAAACTAAACTAAATTTAAATTCAAGCATCAAGTTCAAATGTTTGAGCACCTCTCCTCTTTGACCTGTTCAAATAAATGTTCTGTTGATGGCAGCCTGAAGAGAAAATAATATGTTTAAAAGCTTTAAAACATTTTTTCTGCTAGAACATAGGTCTCAAATGTTAGTCCAAAGTAGACTTGGGACATAGTATATGAATCTCAAGAGGCAGCAAAATTGCTGAAGAAAAGCAGGTGATGTAACTTCAAGTGCCACCTGAGTATAATCAAGAAAAATTCAAAATGCAAGTACCTGGTTTTTGATCTCTAATACATGACAATAAGTAATAATAATAATATATGATAAAAAGCAATAGCTTTGATTGTCAACACTTTCATTTTCCTGGTATTCTGCTTTTTATGCTATGATCAGCTGCTGTCACTTATTGGCCCCAAAATGCCTCTTGATGCTCCCAGCTTTCAGACTGCAAAGTGAATGCTCCTCATTCCCTTCAGATGAAATAGGGCACACAAAATTTCATGACAGGTGGACTGGTGATTGGTGTTTTAGCACAACAGCAAAGTACCAGATTCTTGGGTTTGCATCCCTGTTTGCCAAAGTGAAATGTTTTTCCCTGAGGGAAGCATTTCAGTGCCTGCAAGGAGAGGAAAGGCTTGACAGGGGGGTTCCCTGCAGGCAAACCTCTACCTGCAGGAGGGCCATCACATGGGATGAGGTGTGCGCAGTCATCCTCACATGTTCAGGCTCCTGAAGCTAAACTCTCCCATGAGGTCTTTCTCTCTCAAAAACACCACAAGAATCTCCCTCTTTATATAAACATTTTCATTTACATAACTCCTTCATTCAGCCACTACTGCTCATGTGTGTCTGTGGAGACTAGCATCCAGACTTCGAAATTTTTATATAAAGCATTTACAGAGTTAAAGCATGTGTTAAGATACACTTTGATCATTTATCTTCACAGATTACTCTGAGGTCTTTATATGTTACAGCCCTCCTGACCATCAGAGAGGCAACACTTTCTGCCTCTTGATGTGGCAATGCTTAGGAAATAGACACAGTAATAAAAACACATAAAGTACAAATAGATGACAAAACCATACCAAATGCTGCTACCTATTATGAAGACTGCAAAAGGGCTGGAAAATTCTAAGCTCTTACAAGATAGAGAAAGTAAAGTAATTCCACTTGAAAATTGATATATCAGGATTTTTCATATTCTTCCATGTAAAAGTTAATTATTTGACTTGAAGGCTCAATTCAGCAGTATCTTCTAAAGAAACAGCATTTGGGGAATGTAAAATCAACCAGTTTGAATTTATTTCGGCAATAATATGGGTTATTTGGTTTCTCCCTTCATTTGTTGTTGCTGTGATGTAGAATTTGAAAAGATTTTCAACCTCTATGTAGCTCATAAAAAAACGTATCTGGAAAAAAGATCCAAATTGTTGCTAAGTTTTAGGGCTTTAAAAAATCAGTCACAAGATAAAAACTCCATGGAATTTAAGTTTTTAGTAACAAAGTGTTAGAAGGGACTTTGCTCCCACAGATTTTGGTGGGAGCATATGCCTGCATGGTCTCATGATTCTGGTCTGTATACATTAAAATATTATCCCTTTCCATTGTTAGCATTTTACTGACTTGATTAAGAAGCTAATCCATTTGAGCATCCTGTGCTTATGGTGCATATTATTGTATTGTAATACTGTAATTATATTATAATGGTGTAAATATAGAATCATCTGAAAATAAGTGACAAATCTATGAAAACTAGTCATAACCTGGAATGTTAGAAACTCATATAATGATACAGGCACCAGCAGAAAACATTATATCAATAAAATCAGCCAGCACAAATGGAACCAGTTCATACTATTTTGATTTCCAGAAAGCAGAGTTTGGAATTCTCGTGTATTATTGCTATAAAGAGAGTTGGAGCTCAGGCCATTTAAAACCTAAGTGGGAATTTATTTGCAACAAAAATACATTTGCCACCTGTTATGCTGGGGTTGTGTTGATATCAAGCATATGGTCCTCCCTAGCCCATGAAAAAGGAGCAGCTGTTCCAATATGTCCAGACTGTAAGCTGAAAGGATGACAAAAAGCAGTGAAGAAACACCACTCAAGTAATCCTTAGGCTTTCAAACTAAAAACAGAAGAAATGAAGCTGGCACGAGATGAAAGGTGAAACAGAACGCACACGTGCCCTCAGCTTACAGAAGTACAGATACACACACGTGTGTGCTCACACAGACAGACATCTTCTGTTGGGCTCAGACATAAATCTGTAAAGAGACTTCAGGAGTTCTTGGAGCTGCAAGACCTCTCAGATCTACTATATTGAGCTGGGTTGTTCAGGCACTGTTTGATAGCTCAGGAGAGACACAAATGATCTACCTGAGGTCAGCACAGAGCCAGTATGAAAACACTGCAGCTGAGGTGAATCTCTCATTTTATCAAGTGTTGCTCAAAGTGACACACAACCAAACCTTTCCATTCCCTGGGCGTTCACAGGCCACCCCTTCTAAAGGCAGGCTGGCAGACTCATTTCCTTGCAGGTTCATGTTTTGCCTTTTAAACCTGTCTGGCAGAGCCACTGTGATAAAATTTTTATATCATTATTAGGTGACTTTGAAAATAGATGAGGAAATTAGAAGTTACTTTGGTGAATTTGAATCTTCTCATGAAGGTTTATTCTAAGCATGGGTTCATAGGAGCAGAAGAGAATTTTAGCTCTGATCGATCCTCCTAGTCCTTTCTCTCCTAGGTTAAATGGAATTGACTCTGAATAATATACATTATTTCTAGGGCCTGGAAGCACTATTAATCCTACTTTTAAAGAATGTGGATATTTTAAATCCTTCTGGGGTCCCTTCCTGAACAGTGATGAACTTCCCCTTCCTCAGGATAAGACCTTATGAGCACAAGGTCAGGACATGCAGGAGGTGGTAATTTGCATCCTCTCATGAAAGAAGAGAGCAGCAACCCTCCATCTTCCTTATGTGTAAGTTTTCTGGCTGGACAGCTGTGAAGTAAAAAGAGGAAAGTGGCCATGTTTTAGAGGAAATGGGTGTAACTACACTCAGTAGGGAGTGTGGACATGTAAATGCATCTCAAAGATTTTGTTCCTGAACTCCAGTTGCAGTAAAACATGGTCATGCTATGCAATTTTATATAACTCAAGTACATTTGGCACAATTAAAAGGAAATTTTAAGTTTTAAAGATGATGTCAGCACAATTCAGGTGCTTCCAAAGCCAAGAGTCAGCTCAGTCTGTGACTTCAGGGTTATGATCCTTATGACAGACCCTTGCCTAACATTGAAATTCTGGTCCCAGTTCTTAAGCACTTCTTGCAACCCACACTTATGATATCAAAATTTAGGCAACTTACAAACTTTCCTGAGTTACATGCAGTCACATATGTTGGCTCTATATTTATTTAATGGTGAGAGAAAGGAATATTTAGAGAATGAGGTAGTCCACCTAGAATTCAGTCCTTCAAAAAATATTAGTTACCTAAAGTCAGACAGGAAAGAAATCTCAGCTGGGTAACAAATTCTGGGGAATTATGCTTATTCCTATTGCTTCAGCTGTCGACTTAGACAACATATTCCATTTACTAACTACACTTCACTCTATATTTTTTTTTCAGTATCACTTTGATTGTTTCCAACCATGCTTTTTACTCTTCTGTTTATTAGTAGATCAATTATTACTGCAATTTCTTCTGTTTCCACTGAAATTTTCCAGACCACATATTCCTCAGCAAGATCCATTTTGTTTCACCTCTGCAAAGACTGCAGGCAATTTTGTTTTGTTCTCTGACCTTTATGAATAATTAAGCTTGCTGTCCACCTGATTCTATTGTCCAGTCCCCTTTGCCTCTGCTATTTTTATAAGGGATAGAGAACTCTTCATAGCACTGCAAATGCAGCTTCATTCATAAATCACTCATGCAAGAGCTGAAATAACTTCATCGATGATGTTATTGTTACCCCTCTGCACCAAAATAGTAACATTTTAAATTACTGTTAGCCACTGTCCTGAAGCTTTTTCAGCTCAGTCTGTCTCCAGATCCTGCTTCAAGTCACATTTTGTACCATATGATTACATAGGGCACAAGCACTTTCTCTTATTTTGTGTCCCTAATCTCATTATCTCACACTTCTCTACATTTAATTGCATAGAGTACTTATCTTCCTTTGGGCACAGTCTGTTAAGAGTCATCTTAACTTTTTTTTCCTGTTTTTTTTATTGATTGCTCCTTCCTAGTGTGTATCATCAACAAATTCCATTCCCCTGGTGTACATCTTTCCTCCTGGTTAAAGCAATTTCTAGTGGAGAGCTAAATGGTGTGGCAGAGCATGCTCCCTTTAGAACAAATTGTTACTCTCCCTCATGTACTTTTCCCCTTTGGTTTCATAACCATTCTTTAAGCACATATGTGTCTGTATTTATGACACATTTATTGACCTTCAAGCATAAATTTCAGTGACATGTTAACTACGAAACTCTACTCCAGTTCTTATTAATTCTTCTGGTTCCCTGTTCTTGATTGAAGCATACATTGTTGCTGCTTATCTTCAACATAATCTCTGGAAACTTTGGCTGTATTCTTCTTCAGCATCATTACAAATAAGATCAGTTTAGTGGAAACGAAACAGGAACACAGAAAATAAATCTGATTTATTGGTGAGAAACACACCAATATGTCTGAATTAGATGAATGTTTATAACATAGAAACTACTGCTATTACATTCTATATAAAGATTTTAAACTAAACTAATACTATATAAATGTTTTATCAGCAAACTGGAATGTCAGTATTGCTCATGACTGGTTTTGGCTAATTATTACTAATTTGCTGATTTAGTAAAAGTCCTGAAGGTTTTCCTTTATATACCTTTAAATTCCTTATGCATTTTAAATATTTCCTTGTTTCATCTCACTCAAAGATTTAGTTTTACAGACCATTTGTAACTAGGTTCTCTTTTTATGTCATTACAGAAGCATCATCTGCAGCCGCTCAATAATTTGTCTTTATGCATTCAAAAATGCTTTTCTCATCTTTTATCTTTACATGTGAAAAGAAGCTATTTTGTCTTCTTCCCACTCCTTTATAAATAAATAAATTTATTAATAAATAAAATGCTAAAAGATCATTCTCTTATTCTGGTGTTCCATTAAAGTCTAAAAATTCTCTGAAATTGACAGCATGGAATTAACCATTATGTGAATTTTCTTGGGGGTGAATAGGGAAAACTCCATGAAAGGAGCTATTTTCTTGTAATAATTAACAATCATTTAACAATCTCATGGGTTTGGGCTCTCAGCTGATATAGATTGCTCTGCTGGTTTAAACCAGCTGAGAGTCTGACACGTCAACACTTTCTTCTATTGCTTATTATTTTATACTGAATCAAAATTGCATTTTACATTTGTGCAGTCAGGGGGAATTGAAGGGATAGGAAAAAAGCAAATATTTAATGTTTATAGCTTCTCTTCTGTGTTTCCATGACCCTTTTCTTTCTGTGCCTGCTTTAGATAGTTACCACCAATAGACACCTTATAGTTTTTATGTACTTGCCAAAGCCCTGATTATTGCTCTAATTCTTCTTTCTTTGAAGTGAGTAAAAATTTAAATACTGACTTTAGATTGAATAGATTTAGGACAAAGATATGTACCTTAGGGAGTAGTTACTCATATCAACACATAAATTAATAAATAGGAAGTGATTAGGTTGTACACTTAGCAGGGTAACCATGAAAGCAGGTGTCTCCTATAATACAGATCCCAGGCAATGTGGAGGTCTTCCATATAAACAAGTTCCCCCCAACCATTTTATATTTACTTATTTTCAAAATGTACATCTAATAATCCAAAGGATTCTACTTTTCTTTACTGTGGGTCATATGTCAGTACTTTAAGGTCCACAAAATCCTGAAGGTAGGAATAGAGGTCTGTTTAATATCCACCTATTAGAGACTATATTGTTCTTCAGGTTTTAAAGTACTGCTATCATAGATATCATCAGATCTCCTTCAGTTATGGAAATGCTCTTTTTAAGTGCTGATATGATAGGATTAAAATTTAAGCACTCGTGTTTAAGAGATTAAAACAAGGTATTCAATGATTTACCCTCCGTTTCCCTTCCTATTGCAATGGGCTGAGCCTGTAGGTTCACACTGTGTGGATTAATGTCAACACTGCCAGCTTTCCAATATTCAGGGAAATTATAGTACACACACATTGAAAACCTCAATGTCTTTTTGAAAGCCTTTTCTAAAGCATAATTGCTCATAAAGTAATTTGTAATTTAGAATTGTACAGACAAAGTTCCTATGAATGCCCTCTGGTTTTGTGCTTATAGTAATATATTGAAAGGAACAAACAAACTCTTTTCAAGGTATCAGTTGAGCTCTGTCTATCCCCTCTGACTTCCCTGTTAACTCTGAGGATTTTCATTGTTAAATAATTCCTGAACATTTGTCACATAGTCCACCCTGGGATTTGGCCCTGAAACTAAGCATGCTCAGGAGCAGCAGGAGCTGTGTGAGGGAATCAGGGGAAGCTGTGTAGCTGCTACCATCCACACAACGGGGCAGGATGCATGTGGCATGGCTTTTTGAGATGTGGGAGGAGAGAGATGATTGGTTCTGGGAGGTCTTCCACCTGCCTCAGCGGTGTATGCCATAATAGACACTCCAACCTTTCCACCCAGCTGATGGTAGATGGGTTTTCCCTGTAAATGTAAATTTCTCTGAGTTAGCCCACATCTGAGACTGCAGTGGTTTCTCTGAACACTGAAAAAGTCTGAGGGAAACCAATTCAGAACTGACAGCTGCCCCTTCTGTAAACATAGTCAATAAAGGAAAACATACTAGCTGATGTAAATCCTCCGGTCTGTGCATGAGTAAGGCCACTGCAGCTTGGAGCCTTCTCCTTTATAACAGCTTGTGAAAAGATGGGATTTGAGATCATTGCTTTTAGCAATTTCCTCTGAAGAAAAAAAAGAAAGATGCTTTTTCCTCTTGAAATTTTCTATAATTAATCTTTATTTCATAATTATATTGCTGGCTCAAATTTTACAGGCTTAGACTGTAAATAACAACTGTGAAAAATAATTCAGGGCTGAAATGAATGAGACATAAAGCTAATTCCTACCAGCCTTCTTCATGTTGCATGACACACTGCTTCTTGAAACTGACTGCATCTACACTGTGTGGGAGAGGATGCTACTTTTGGGGGACATCTGCATTCATATCATCCTGATGCCTGCACGCTTCCCTTTGGAGCAGGGAGCCCAGCTTGGGCTGCAGCCTGAATCCTTACCATCTTGTCAGGTTCAGACCCTGACACAAGGTGTCACCTTTCCATAATGCCCACAGTTCCTTATTGAGGGAAAAAGCTGAAAGCAAGCCCAAGAGCCAGATAAACTTCTCCACAGGCAGTCAGGAGACCATGGTTTGTATTGTACTGGAAGTTAAAATGCTTAACTTCAGAGGTGGAACCCAATGTAGATTCTTAAGAAGTGAATACCAATTAAATTTCATAATCTTGCCATGCCTAACTGGACTTAACTAAGAAATTTAAGTTTTGTTGTTGTTCAATTGGACTTCATCATGGGCCAATGCAGACACCCAGGAACCTTTCTCTGGGAGTTGCTCAAACTCTTACACAGAGACTTCAGACTCTTCTGACTGAACTCCTGGTGCTGGCTGTCCAGTGGAGTGGCTCAGAGTGGTAATATTAGTCCTATTAGTGCCTGAACACAGACCAGAATTTTTGCAGGAGAAAAATTTTCACAGGAGGCTTTTTTATTAAACCTACCTTTCTTTCTCTTTCTTTCTTTCTTTTCTTTCTTTCTTTCTTTCTTTCTTTCTTTCTTTCTTTCTTTCTTTCTTTCTTTCTTTCTTTCTTTCTTTCTTTCTTTCTTTCTTTCTTTCTTTCTTTCTTTCTTTCTTTCTTTCTTTCTTTCTTTCTTTCTTTCTTTCTTTCTTTCTTTCCTCTTCCTTTCTCGCTTCCTTTCTTTCTCTCTTTCTTTCTCTCTTCCTTTCTTTCTCTCTTCCTTTCTCTCTTCCTTTCTTTCTCTCTTTCTCTGTCTCTCTGTCTCTCTGTCTCTCTGTCTCTCTGTCTCTCTGTCTCTTTCTTTCTCTCTTTCTTTCTCTCTCTCTTTCTCTCTCTTTCTCTCTCTTTTTCTCTCTTTCTCTCTTTCTCTCTCTCTCTCTCTCTTTCTCTCTTTCTCTCTCTCTTTCTCTGCTCTTTCTTTCTTTCCTCTTTCTTTCTATCTCTTTCTTGTCTTTACAAACGCCAGTAATTTAACACAGAGAGTGCTTTTCAAAGGTGCCTAGTTTCTTTAATGCCACAGCAGGTCATTATCTCTCCAGGTCGTGTTGACCTGGTTTTGTTCTATACATCTCTATTCTGGTAAACTGGCAAATCCAGCAAGTTCTGTGCTGTATATTTGATTTTACTTCTGTCTTGAGGTCTTCTGTGACTAGTAGCAGGTTGCCTAGATAAATAAATCCTTCCTTTCTCTGTATGGCATTTTTTTTTCTGACCAATGGGTTTCAAATGTACTTGTTTTGGTTTTGAATGCTTCATTAGTCACTGCATCTTTAATAGTTTGTTTGGATCTTAAATTGATATGAATGTGGTTGGTCTCTTTGAAAGATGAAAAGAACAGAGGTTTGGAATATCCTGGGATTTTCTCGCTGTCTGGCAAATTTCATGTTCATTTTATATTTGCCATTTTAGAAGGAAAAGGTTACTTATGAGAACACAGTAAGACAAAACACAGTATCAAGTTTGCTGGGATTTGAGTTGATACATCCCTCTGCCAGGCTTCCCTGCTGCTCATTCCATTCTTTAGTTGTCGCGTCTACTTTGGCATTAATGTCACCCATCACAAAGTGTAAGTTGTGTTTTGGTATTCTGTCAATCACACTTTTGAGACAATTGTAGAATTTGTCCTAGTCACTGTGTTCTTCTGTCAGAAAACATCTCTGCATGATTGACATCTTTAGGAACTTGGTTTGGAATCTGGCATATATGATGTGCTAGCTGATAGCTCCCCAACCAAAGCGTGATTTTTCCACAAATTCTGTCATGGTGAATATTATCCAGTTTGCATGTTTCTTGCCACGCAGATGGTTCAGCTTTCAGTGGGTTCAGAGACGGATCCCCAGTTTTTATCTTTAGCAAGGATAATGACAGAAGTAAAGAAAAGAACATCAATGCCCCTTACAGGGGCTTGTAAACACATGGAAGGAGAAGTACAAGAATATTTCCCTGAAAATCATCAGGACAAGCCACAATCCCTGCATGTTTACCTTGTTCCAGAATTTCCTATTCCCATGAGCAGAAGCAGATAACCATAAGCAATTCTATTAAACAGCTGGTCAGATTATCCAGGATGCTGTGAATATTTCCTTGCTTTCTGAGTCACTGCACTCCTGCAAAGCTCTCAGAGATGATACAAGCTCCTCATCTAGCACTATTAGTCTGAGAAATGCAAACTGCCAAAACAGAGAAATAATGAAAGAACCATATAGACCCTGAAAACATTGGCATGGCATGGAAATAATACAAGATTTGTCTTAGGAAAATGTGACTTGATTGCACTGTAAGTAATAGTAATTTGAGACATACAACTCAATATGCAGGAGAAGCACAGAAAGGGGTAATATTAAAAAAACCCCAAACCATGGAGTGGAAGGTGTAGTGATGAACACTTCATTGCTACAGTGATGGGATAATACTGAATACCACTTTGGACTTCTACTTAAAGGCATCTTTTTTCCAAAGGAGCTTCTGTGAATCCTTCTGGAAAACACAAGTCAATTCTGGGCATCACGTAGTGAGAAAGATACTGCCAGTCTGGAAGGAATTTGGAAGACCAACAAAACTGATTAAAAGATTGGGTGAACTGAGGTGTAAACATAAATATATAACCTACTGCTTGATTAAACCACAACTAAGGTGATGCACAGAGTAGAGGAAAATCAGGGAATGGGGTAACACTACCATACCCATTGATATGGCTATAGATATCCAAGAAGTGTTTCTTGTGGTTACTGTTCATTTTGTAATTAGCACTATAAATAAAACACTTTAAATGGCTATTGCACGGAAACCCCTCACTTTTATTAGGCTGTGATAAAGAGAATCATAAAGACCCTTAAAAGTGAAAAGTCTGTAGCACTGTCAAAAGTATAGAGTGGATAATCTCATAGTTGCAGGGAAACAGATTGGATGGTGTTTGGTCTCTTTCCTTTCCCTTGTTCCAGATTCTGGTACCAATGCGTTTTTAGTATAAGACTGAGTAGTTTTCTCCTCTCATTGTGGTAATCCTTCACCTGCTTTGCTTTCAGAATAGGAACTCATGTAATATATTAATTATCAATGTAATATTCAGCTAATCTTCTGCTTATGCCTTGGACTGTTTCTTCAAAATTACAAAATAAAGAATGTCTTTAAAACTGTAAAAAAATATTTGGAAGCCAACAGTGGAAATAAATTATCCATCTTCCTATTTTATCTCAGCTGTGAAATATTTCTGGCTTTCCTTGGTTATATACTTTATACTTTTAAAACAAATAACACTCCAAGAAAAGCTGCTTGTCTAAAAAGATAGACTAGTTTATTTCAGAAGGTAGGGAAAACACATAAATACAATGTCCATTATAGTCTCTTCAGCTGGCAAGAACAAAAATGATACAGTCTTGGCATATTTTTTTTGTCAATATTAATATAATTGACTAGGGGACAGGGTAATCTAACAGCAACAGCTTTGGCATGTTACAGGGTAGCCAAAAAAATTGGAGTCGTTAGTTAATATCCTCAGCCTAACCTTCGTATAATCGCATTACCTCCAGAACCTCTGTCACTCATGACAGATGTCCAGGGAGAATTTGGTTGAGAGAGGATGAACAAGAGGATAAGTGAGACTCTGGTCTGCAGCTCAGCAAAGCCACACACAGCTTCCAGTAATGCCTCAAACATCCTCCATGAACACGGGAATATTGCACTGCCAGTGGTTTATATCTCTTGCCTCTGAAGGGTCCATGATAATTCTGCCTTCCCCCCATCCTGAAACACCATCTTTCTACTTTTTTCGGAGCAAAAGCTCTGTTCACAAATGCACCCAAAACACCTGCCAACAGCTGGATCAAATCCACTGGCTGGCAATTAGCATGTTTTGTTGGGGACAGAGCAGCACTGGCTCTGTTTGCCAGTGCTGCGATGTGCCTGCCAGCAGCCAGTGTCGTGGGAAGGTGTGAAAGCATCACGGCCACCACCACTCCTGCCCTACAATTTAGCAGGTACCCTGTGGTTTCTGAACTGAGAAGCCTTATGCTTTCCCTGAAAAATATATATTGTCCTAATGTAAAGTTTTTCTGTCACTGTAGCTGGAAACAGTACAGCTAAAAGCAGAGCAACAAATGTATGCTCTGCAGTTTGCATTGTTCCTCTAGGTTCTATATCTGACACCTAAAAAGTATTTCAGTAGAATTAGCAAAATTTTAGAATAAAGCATTTCTTGCTTCAAGGCTACCTCTTAGACACTACTTATGGTGACCTGCAATACCTTGTTTTCATCTATTTGGCAAACACTGATGCTGATGTTTGTTTGATGTGCTGCATTTCATTTTAAATGAAAATATACGAAGTCCTGCAGCCTGAGTTCACTGTGGCATGATGGGTAGAAATGCCCCTTTTCTGATTATCTGCCAAGACAACTTCAGTCAGTCATGATTCACATCTTCAGATTCACTCTCCAGGCTCGAGCTAACCAAAATGCTGATGCCCATTTAAATTCGGCACCTCACCTTCCTGCTTTTCAGTTCTTTCTGACATCATGTCAAGAGGGAGGAGAGAGCATGTTGGAGTAAAGGTCACATTAATAAACAAAATAAGTTTTATAATGGTGAATAATGAAATATAGTGATATTTTGAGCCCTGTCCATAATTGCTTTACTGGTCTGATATGATCGTAAAGATTCAATACTGGAACAAGGTCTGGGATACAAATATTTCTAATACAAGGGATATTAATTGGGTTCTACATTGTGTATCAAAAATAAGGGACTGTTACTGTAGTTAGAAGGATTTGTGCATTACTAGGGATGCCATTATATGTGTAAACTACATGCAGAATGTTTTTTATTGCTGTTTCCAAATTGACTTTAGGTGAAAGCACAGCTGGGTGCGGAGGAGGCAGGCATTTAAATATTCCGCTCCCACTTTTTGAAAATTGCACTGCAATTTGGAAAGTGCATTCTCTCTTGGGAAAATTAGGCCTTAAAGTCCTGCTGCAGATGACTGACGGTGCCAGCTCTCCATCAGTCCCTTCACTCCTGTGATCACTGGTTAATTCTGCATTTAGATGGCATGACTAAATTTCATATTGTCTGCTCACACAGTGAGGAAATGTACTGTCTGCACTGTCTTTGTAGAAATATTAAGCAGAAAAACGTCTTTTGCATTAAAGACCTTTTCCCCCAAGATCTCACTTGTGCTCACTGATGTCAGTAGCAGTGGACAAAGGACCAAGTTATAAAAGACTCTCGGTCTTGAAAAACAGAGCAGAGCATGACACTGGAATTTGGTCTATTTTAAGGGAGATAATGGCTTCCTCGGCTATTGTCTTGTAATGGACCCAGGTTAACATTTGTTTGTAGTAACAGAATACAGTTACCTAAGTTTAGTGATCAGCTATGGCTATAATTCCACTGAAGAAGCAGTTCTTGCCATTGCTTCTGACTGGACATCTGTATACCTTACGCCAGCTGTGTTCTCCTCTTGGTGCAAGGAACCACACAGCTGCCTGTGGAAACATCCATTAAAATCATCTAGGAAAAAAGCCAGAGAAGTTTTGTGATCCCCTCCATGTCATGGCTACAAAAAGCCACCTGTGCAGGAAGCAAGGGAGGGTCCATGACCATGCAGCTACATATGGAAGGAAGTGCAGCCATCTCCTCTAGTAGAAGCTTGGATTTAAACTGGCTTCATCTGACCATGAAGCCTTTAACAGTGCAATTTCATACCATGCTGACTGTGATCTGATGGCAGAAACGATGGTACTGTACCCATTTCCCTTCCGTCCACTTCCAAGATTCCTGATTCGTTAAATGACCCTATGGTGGCCTGGATCATTTTGATGAATTACTGTAAAACTAATCAGCCATCCATGGTTGGACCATAGCATAGCTGCACAACCCTGGGAAGAGTCACGGGATGGGAAAAAGTTGCAATTGGCCTGGCCAGCAGTAGCTGCACTTGAAATAGATTAGCACAAAGTTGAATAGAAACCTTGAAAAGCAAAGGTGGGTTCAACTGGTTTCTGCAGAGGGTGACATCTACCCCAAAATGTTTTTGAGATTCACCACATCCCTCTCTACACAATTCAGTGCATTTCTTGTCTCAAGGTAGCATCTTTAGTTTAAGGAATGTTAGGTTCCTTTTTGTTATCTGCCCAACAGTTTTGTTCAAGATAGAGTTCATGGAGCCAGTTACTTGAGTTTTAGCTGTACTTGATCCCCCAAGATGCTAAATTGTATTTATATGCACTTTAAGGCCATTTTAAGCTGGCTGGAATGGTGCTTGTGAGGGCCAGTAGAAAACAGATATTTCCCAGCTATGTTCCTCTATAGATATCTAGATACATTTTGGTTCTTTCTCCTTTTTTTTTTATTTCAGGTTGAGTTCAGTGGCATTTGGGGACCTTCTTGTGTCTGTCGTTCTCTACTAGAAGGGAGTCATAATTTTGGTGGTTTTTTTTGGGGGGGGGGGAATCTATATGAGGATTCACATCAATAAATATTTCTCAAATAAACGAGAGTGATAAAGTTCAGCCCAAGAGGGCTTCTTTTTTGACAGAGAGAGCAAGCAAAGAGCACCAAAGTGTCAGTAAAGAAATGCCTGGTAATTGACTTACAGGAAAAAAAAGTCAGCCTTTTAATAAGTTGTATCATTAGCAATGCAAAACTGGTCCTCGATGTTACTGTTACAGAGGTTTTTTGCTTGTTTTTCCCTTCCTGCTTCCTAGTTCTAATTCAATCTTTATTATTTTGCAAGATTTTGCCAACAGAAAAAGCCTCTGTACATCAAAGTGGGTAGAGAGTGGCTGGGATGAGGTTCTGTCAAGGGAGAGAATGGGACACTCGGCATTAGAAGGAAGTACTGTGCACTTAGAGATGAACAGTTTTATTTTAATCCTTTCATCTACTTTAGCTCCTTTTTGTTTCAGCTGCCATAAACACTTGCTGTGGAGCCAGTGTTCGGTACTAAAAAGATTTTTTTTGTGTGTGTTCCTCTCATTTCTGTTGAAACATGACACTCAAATTGGAGATAGGAGCAGAGATCAACAAACCCTGTCAGCTCTTGTCAACCCAGGTGTAACAGTGTGATCTTCTTAAATTGCTTCTAATCTGCCAAAGATCTCTTTATCTGCAGTCTCCATCATGCTGTTTGCTCACATTTGGTTAACACTTTAAATTTCCCTTTTGGAGGTGTCACTGTTTGCCATTTAGCTACTAAGAAGAACTGTGAGAGCAGCTTAAAGCACATGGATTTGGGAAGCTAGAAAAGCTGATTAGCTATTCAGGGAGAATAATCTTATTGAAAGTAGTAAGAGCTGTATAAAGAATGCTTTTCCCTTTCCTTGTAACAATCTTCTAATTATGTTGTCAAGCTTGCTGTCGTGTTCTCCCCCTGTGCCATTAAGGAACCGTTTTCTAAGTTAAGAAAGAGATTTCCAGATTGCGATGGTGTTTGCTGAATTTTTTTTTTATATTGTTTAAAGAATCTGTGTGTATTAAGCCAAACATTAAAAAATTATTCATGTGCAGCATAATTATCTAAGATGAGGCTCTCAAGGCTGTGGTGGTGGCAAGAGAGGCAAGGGGGTGCTCAGCAGGTGGGGGTTATTCTTCTGTATGCCGGGGGATTTCATCTCTCTGACTGGGATCTGAGTCTAGGAGGAACCTTTGTGACTAAAATATGATCACAAATCAATAGGTGCTCAAGGGGTCAGAAGCAAGGCCAACAGCAGCTGCAGATTTGTGAGCAAGCCCCAATATTTCTTGGTAGTGAATGAACAAGCCCAGTTGTGCCATACTCCACTCCTTTATTTTTCCTGTTGTTCATATTTTAATGAAAAGGAGCCAAACTTTTATATATTCCCTTCAAATTGGATGTCTGGTAATTCAGTGGTTCAGTATGGGTCCATTCACTGATATCAGCATGTTGGTGGACATACAGTGTCATATAATTAAAATAAAATGTATTAGTTGCCAACCAAACCCAGACCTGCTCAACTGTCTTCCTGTTTCTGATTAATGGCATAAACACCACCTATCCTGTGGCTTTGACTTTAATATTTTCCCATTAAAAATGCAGTCATTTGACCAAACACACTATCAGTAGTACTCATTAATTTATTTTTCCTGCTGAGTCTCCAAATGACAGTTGAAGTTCATATTAATAGCTGGTAGGATTAGGTGTATCAAATTACTAAAACCATACTACAGTTGAGGAAAAAATCTGCAAAATAACTATCAAAATGACTAACTCTGGTGTCAGTTCTGACACTATGCATTGTGTTTTGTTATTGAGACACAGTGACTCTACTTCTCCCTCACAGTTAATGACTAAAGGTGTGTAGAAAGTGTTACTGAGCAAATACAGTGCACTGCATAAGTTATTTCTTTAAAAATATACTGGCATGCCATCACATATTTCAATTTTCTGGATGTTTCCCAGAGCCAAATTTCTTCTTCTCCTACTTGCCATTGTGTGAGTCCACTTTATTCAGCAAGCTTACTTTATTTCAAGAGCAAGCAAAATGAATTTGGCTACAAAATTTTCCAAAATATACACAAAATACTTGTTACCTGAGTGAAGATAGTTCTCCTTGACTGATGCAACTCACCAAAGTCTAACCATTTTTCTTTATAACAAAGTAACAGTCATTGTAGAAGTCACTTTAAAAAGAAATCCCCTTAGATTTGTTACCATATCACATACATATCTATTACCCCACTTAGGTATACAATTGGCCAGTTGAAAAATTTTTATCACTTTCTCATAACATAAATCAACACATACATATATATGTATATATAGAGAGAAATATATACATGCATACAACAAATTCTCCTAAGAGCTACCAAGTAGACTGACAGAGATTGTGAAACTTATTTTATTTGCACTTCAATTAAAAGTCAGGGAAATATTTATGTACAATGTTTTTGAGTTGACAGATCTGCAGTTTCAGATGAAACCATAGTGTATGTTCCAAAACGAGGCAGAATTCACTTTTCCTTCATGCAGACACATGCTATGTACTCTATTAGTAAGGACAATATGTTCTAGTCTGTAAACAAATCCTCACCATGCTGAATTTTATAGGAAAGCTAATACTACTACTTAACACTGAATTTGCCTCTATGAGTGGAAAGCCAGATGTGCCTCGAAGATTTGACACATGGGAAGAATTTGATATATATTTCATATATACATAGGCATATTTCTTTTAGTGGACAGAGCTAAACTTTGCTCTCATAAAGTATGCATCTACAGTGAGAATCTGTTTCTCCTAAGTGAGATTTTCCTCTTTTTTTGGTCTTCTCAGACACTGTAATCACAAAGGAAACCTTGTAAAAATTATTGCTGTTCCCAGACCCAAAGTCATTTTAGGGAGTATGAATGGTATGTAGGTTTTTTGGTCGGTGTTATGTTTGACAAGACCCTCAATAAACTAACTCTACCACATACTCTTCCAGCATGTGACCTCCACACTTATGGGGTCCATCTTTTCTCTTCAGGGAATGTTTTATCAGTGAGAGCAAGTTTATGATTTGTACCTAACCTGGCATTCCTCCCGTAATCACATGGGATTGACATCCACTTCCTGATCTTCCTTTCAATGGTGAAAACCAGAATTCTTTCCAGAAAAAGCATCTCCATTTCTTTAGTTACTATATGAACACCTAACATGAAGAATTATGTCAGATTCTGAACCGCTGCTTAAACCTCAGGAAATTCAGTGAAAGGAATGTGCCACAGCCTGATTGCAAGAAATAGCTAAGGGGTACATTAACTGGGGAATACTGCAGATGGCCTGTGCAAATTTTCATGTGGTCTTTTGGCCATACTGCCTGCTGGTGTGTTTGGGAACACTCAAGTGCAGCAGTAGTGTAACAGGTGTATGTCAGCCTACACACAATTTGACACTGAGGGCCATGGCAAGCATCTTTCAAGCTGATAGATGCATTGGCTGCCTGCCATTCAGGGTAAGAGCAATAATTGTGTTCTTTCTTGGAGCTGTAACAGAGACAACACATTTGGTGCTCACTCTTTTTCAAAACTTTTATGCACTGAACAGGCTGCCACACAAAGGTGTGGTTTCTTCTTCCTACTTCACATTTGTTTTCTCTGTCTCCATCCTCAGTGCCACTGAGAGCTCTTCCTGCAGAGGATGTACAAGCTTGTTCTGGTCTTTCTAGTATTCTGATCATTCACAAGGTGTATCATTCTTGACCCAGAGTATATAATTAATTTTGATTATTCACAATTTATGAATGTCTCAAATGAATCATAACTTTTATGCATAAATTCAGTTTTTCATGATTATTGCTATCCCAGTTCCCAAGACATAGGAGGATGCAGTCTCTGATTTGAAGAGCTTACTTTCTAATTTGATCCAAGACAGAGGTGAGCATAAATGAGGAAAGAAGGAGAGAAAGAAAGAAAGAATAGTGGGCTCCTATTCATTACATAGATTAGTAATGTCACAGCTTGGTGATTCTGAATAATTTTCAAGTATCCCTTTTATGAATCAATAAATAATGATTACTGTCATTACAGAGTTGTTTAACCACTATTTTTTGGCTGATTCTTTTAAGCATCACTTTCAGAAGTGGCTCATGAAGAGCAAAGGAATAGAGTAGAGAAGAAAAACAGAACTGTTTCCATGTGTGTGGAATAACACAAATAGTGTAGAGGAGAGTCTTCCTAAGAACCTGTCCATGAACTGCTTGCTTCAGTTTCCCTGGCAGAACAAAGACTAACTTAATAGTCTGAACTGACGGAAGGCTGCAACAGGGGGACTGAACAAAGACAAGATGGTTAAGGAAAAAGAGACATTATGCAATTATTGCTGCACTTAAACTCTGCACATATTAATGAAATCAAGGTAAAATGCCAGAAGGAGGAAGACTAGATGGCAAAAAGGATTTGGTTAACTGCATACCAGATTACTGCTAAAGGTTGAGCTGAGAGCTTAGAACAATTGTTGTCTGTAGATACATGCTTGTGGACAAGTTTATTATCAACCTTAACTGTAAGGAAGATTAATTTCAACTGAGTTCCTGTCATCCAGAAGTCAGCTGTCCAGTCCAAACTCCAGAGACAAGCAGCAGCACTTCCAGAGCAATATTCACACGTTCTTGCAAGTAGGTGGTAGTCATAAAGAACTGAACCATGTGTCAACAGAATCCCCTGCTTCTGCACGATAAACTACTTAAACAGGCATGTGCAAGTGATTGCATTCATTCTTATACGGCCCATTTTCTTTCCATGATAAGCTAAAGGAAGTGTGCTGTGTTTCAGATTTTAGGGTTTGGGTTTGGTTTATTTTTTTAACACTATGACAGTATGTAGAGTCCATCCAAGTGGCATTCGTTTTAGACACAGCTGCAAAAAAATCTCTTCCCACTTCTTGTGGTTAAACAGAGAAAATGCAAATTAAAAAAAAAATCTAAAATCAATAACTGCAGGTTGTCTTGACATAAAATGCCTTGTGAAATAATTGTCAGGAAAACTGTGACTGCAGTTAGACAGATACTTCATTATTAATATTCCATTACAAACTAACTTCAGAAGAGGCCCCAGGAGGCACCACAGTTGCTTCCACAAAAAACAAACAAACAACAACAACAAAACAAAAACAAACTAACAAAAAAAACCAAACTAACAAAACCAAAATGCAAATGAGATATTTTCTCATTTGAAGACCCAACCAGTGCCTGCACTTGGCATCGATTTTTCCTAAAGGTTGCATCACTGTACATCACTGTGAGATCTCAGCAGAACATCTCCTACTCAGCTGGTTGTTCGCATCGATTGTTGTGCCCTGTGATCCTCCAGGACTTCAGTGCAATGACCACTGCCATCACCCTGGGTGCAGCTCCCTGTTCTGAAGGGTTATTTAGAAATGGCAAATGTTAACATAGATTAGAGGAGGAGGAAGGAAAGGGAGAGGCAGTCTTCACAATGTCCAACAGGTGTCTGCTAGGCTGGTCTTACCAAACAAGTGTGACTTCATGGAAATGTCGGATGATGGGAAAGTTTCTGTTCTTGTTTTTGGCAAGGAAAGTTGTAGGGCATTGCAGGCAGGCAATGCACCAAACTGGAGCTTAATCTTTGTTCCTTAACATGAGCCAAAATAATTTCAAACTTACAAGACTCCAGCAGAGCTAACCAAGGAGATGGGAGTAGCCTGGCCTTTCCCAGACAGAGTGTGCAACCTTGGAGCAGTATCTTTTCTGATGATTACTTCTAATTTTTGTGCAGAAGGACAATGAAATACATAGTTCAGCCTGAGTACCTTCATGCTGCCTACTGAGGTTTTCTTTGCAGAGTGTCCATTCCTTCTTTGCTTTCTGCCATGCCTCATCTATATGGCTGGATCAATGTGTAACTACATGTCAATGTTTCAGCATTGATACTAGAGGGCATATGAATCCAAATGGGGTGATGAACTCAGCAGAGCAAATGGAATGTGCTCTGAGAGGTTATAGTCAGAAAAGCATAAGAATCACTCAGTGCAGCAGGTCTTCATATAGTGAAAGTTCACTGTTTAGAAGCATGGAGTTCTATCCTTATCTGGAATACTGTGCTATTAATATGAAATACATGAATGAGCTGTAAATAAAAAATAAACCAGTAAACATGAAGGTCGTGTATTTTCTAGTTGATGGGAAAAAAGGAAAACAATCATCTTAATTTTTCTTAACTTTCCAGTTTTGCTGTTCAAAACTAGAGCTATAAACCCAAGTTTTCTTGCCATCTTATCAATCCTTTCACCACCAGGGTTTGGCTCTAGAATAGAATAAACTCCAGATTCAGAGTATTGTAGATGTAGATGAGATGCAATCTAGAATCTAGGTTCACCTAAAAATGACAAGTACATTGTTCACCCAAAGCATTGTCTGGGCTCTTTTGACTGTATGTCCTATGTACAAGAGCTTAAACACCTTCCTCCCATGTAGGCTTTTGCATTGCAGACACCCACAGGTAGGTGCCTGACTGTAAAGCTGAACATTACTCATGAATTTCAAAAATAGTCTCCAGCTTTTCTTGTAGCACAGCTGCTGCAGGTAATTGAGCTACTTGGGTGAGGTGGAGAATGCTTTCTCCAAGTCGTTTCTCTCATTGCTTCTTGATATCATGACATGAACTGGAGAAAGCAGTTATGCCTAGTTCAACCTCATGAAAAATAAGCCTTCATGCTTTGGTTTTGGTCAGGTTTTCTCATAGAAGTAGAATCAAGTTTGTAAACGTGAACCAAACCATAACTGATTCACATTTCAAAGGAATGGCACATACTTCTTCAAGGCTTTTTTTCATTTCTGGTCAAATTTTGCTACCCAGCCACAAGGCAGGTAGAGAGGAAAGGTTTTCGTGGTTGAACTTCCTCACTAAGCGGAGTGTTGAACATTATAGAAGCACTGAAAAAAGGAAGAGAGAGCAGTAAAATTTGAATTAAGTTGATCTATACAAAGCCTTGCCATTCCAGTAGAATGTCTCCTAATTGCATCCCTGTAACCAAACTAACGGTGTTCATGACTTTCTAAGGGCACAACAATTTTGCCTGGTGTGTATGTTTATGTACTAGCTTGTCATCTCTCTTCACTAAGCATATATCCCCAAGATAATGTGATGATAGGGTGCATATGAAATATCTACACAGTGTTGTCCAGAACCAAGCTAATCTGTGTACTGAATTTCTCCTTGGAATGTCCTCTTGGTAATTGTATTAAGAAATGCATTTTTACTCTTGATTCTCAGTGTCTTCAGTTTGCTGTTCTTCCCTTGCCTCTTTGTATAAAGACCTGGCATTACCCTGGTTGGAGAGCTACAAGTATTTGCTTTCTTCTGTTAGAAGTGGAAGAAGTAGAGTCTGCATAATGTATTTTCAAGTATACTGTTTAAAAGTCAGTTCAGGGTAAATGATCTACAACAACACTTAAAGGACAGTGACAATGAGAGAGAAATATTTTTTTGCTCTCTTCCTCGCTACCACTTCTATAACCCATTAGTTAAACCTAAATTATGTCCTTGCTCAAAGACATGCCTGTTAGCAAGAGTTTTCCTTACGTATTTTTCACAGGCCCTTTGAGAGGAGCCCACAAACCCCATACCAAAGCGAACGGCTTTTTTCCCAGGAGGAAGGGGAACCCCTGATGCTGAGAGTAAAAAGCATCCTAGATTCCTAGGGAAAGGATGGGAAACACTAATCATGGTGGGAAAGGCAGAAATGGGGTATGAGTGGCAGACATCACTTTGGATAAGGACAAAGCAATCAGCAAGACTTTTTTTTTGTTTTTTACATTGGTGGCTCAATTTCTGTGACTAATTCAGCGTAAGGAGATGACTCCTAATCTAAGGCCGGGGCACAGTGAAAATGCTGAACTGCTAACACATCACCCTCTACCCAGTGCAAATGTCTGTCAACACCCACAGCAAAAAGAACATGACAAACGTAGGGGAGGTGTTCACAAGAATTGACTTTCTCCTTATAGCTGAAGAGCTGGTTACAGGCAACAGCAATATCTGGCAGACAATGGTGCCACTTCATCTCAGATATCATGAAGATGTCTCAAATTTACAAGCCTGGTTTTAAAAAAATGGTAAGAAAGCAAATGAGTCTGCAGCTCATGTCAGTGGGCCCTGCCTACACGGGACTATCTCAAAGTTTAACATCCTTCCCACCCCCCAAAAAAGAAAAAGTCTTTCTGAATTTTATTCCCTCATTCAAAAATCCATAGACCGAGATCAGAAAGAAATGCTGCAGTATTTGGCTGGATTGCTTCTTCATACATGACATAGTAGGTTTCCTAGAAATAGGAACACAGCCTGTCTTGCACAAAGAGACCATTTTAAAGACTCCAGAGACTAACAAGGTTGCTACCTGCCCTGGTAAGAAGCTCCAGCATTTATTTACCTTTACTTCTGGGGATTCTTTTTTTTTTCCAGTTTAATTTTGTATTCCAGCTTTTGTTATGCATTTGTCTGAAAGACTGAATAGCTTCTCCCTGCAGAATATCTTTTCCATATCTGATATTTTAAAGAGAGTGATCAAGTTGTTTATCAACCCTTTTGCTTAAGAAACAAGAGTGGATAGACTTTCCCAAGAATGACACTACATGGATTTTTTCCATCTTTGAAATATTTCTGTGCTTCCATTTTTGATCTCTTTTGAGTGTTTCCCCCCCCACACTTCTAAAAGATATATACCAAAGCTGGATTCAAGGGTTTAATAGAAGTCTCATCAAGGAAAAAAAAGTCAATTTTTGGATTTTAGTTCATATTTCTAATTAGTGAGGGCCACATTGGTCACAGCATCACAAATAAAACTCAGGATTAGGCAGTTATTGAAGGCAACAGTAATCTCAGAATTTTCCAAGACAGGTTTCCACACTACAGATAGAACTTGTAATGTTCATACAGAAACATTAATTCCTAGATTTCCAAATGCTATGTTTATTTCTAAATGTGTCCGTTCCACATAAAGTGGAATGGCATAGCAGTGGATTACACTTTACTTCACCCTCTGATAATGTACTAAAAACATTGTTTCACTTTAACTAAAATGGCAGCAACCACATTTGTGTTCCAGTGGTGCTGCAGCAGTTAAGCAAGGGCATGGGTATGTGAGAGAGAATACAGAGTAGAGGAACCAGCCCTGTAAGACATTGCATTTTTTTTGTACCAGGAAGTATTTGTGAGTCTGAGTGAAACATAAAGCCACAAGCAGAAAACTTTGGGAGCTACTTAACTATGTAAATGATTAAAATAATTTGATGCACTGAGACCAAGGACCATTCCCCAGAAGCTCTAGCAGTGATGCTAGATTGATGCTAGCAATTGATGCCTTCCTATTAGCAACCACATTTTAAGACCTGTCACTGAACCAATTTTAATCCACCCAACTTGCACCTGTAACCTAAGATTTTTAATCATGCAGTACTCTGTCAAATGCCTTGGAGAAATCCATGTAAACTATGTCAGCACAGTTGCCTTTATCAAGCAGACCTGTAATCTTGTCAAAAAAAAGCTATCAGGTTTTTTGACAAGACCTACTTTTCATGATACCATACTGACTGGCATTAATTAGATTTTTAATCTCTAGGTCTGTGTTCATAGAATCACAAATTAACTTTGCATGAAACAGGTGAATTTACCCTGCTATCCCAGGAAACAGATCAGACTCCTCTAAATAACCAGATTTCATTCCAGGTCTCCTTCTTTTGGAACTCCCCAAATTTT
>WAAE01015322.1:2262-27856 GCA_013400495.1 Nicator chloris
AAAAAAAAAAAAAAAACAGGAAAAAAAAACCAGTGATGTGGAATCACAGCTTACTTAAAAAGAACATAATCAATGTGAGAACTCTGATCCAACTTTGTGGATCTGTCATTTCAGAAAGAAATTCTGTGAATACGTGTCTTTGTACAAACGTCATGCAATTACAATGATAGCCACACTGGTCAACCCCAATTTTACTCATAAAAGCTTGCTGTGTTCGTCTGCAGCATTGATTAATAGGCAACTGACTCAGTTTTCTTTCAACATTCTTGCACGTGTCCTTTTATGCCTCCCTCTTAATTTTTTTTTCCCAATTGTTCTTAAACTATAAAATCCAGAGACTAGTGCTGCATTTATTTCTGTGCTGACTTTCAGCTGCTGGTCCTTTTACACCTCCTGCTTCCTTCCTGTCTGCACATAAGAGCATGAAAAGATGATGGACAGAGAAGACATTTATTAGTTATGCTGCAAATAAACCCTTAGTGATCAAGAGGAAAATAATTTTATAACACTTTACGACCTATGAGAATGACAGGAAAGCAAAAAAGAATCACCTTGTTCAGAAACTACCCAAATCTAAATGTCAGGCTTGCAGATGACTAAAACACATAAAGCACGATGAGTGATCATCATCTGCTTTTAGACAAAATACAACCTTCCACAACAATAGATTTTCTATAGCTGTCTGATGTAATCACATTTAACTTTTGTGAACTTCTATAAGTTGTTCCATTTAGTCATTTCTTGGAATGTTTGTTATTTAGTCTATCTCTATTGCTGGAATTCTCTTTTACACTGCTGAAACAGTGAACCCTTTCTAAGTAACTTTTGGTACCATAATTGCTTCATAACCAATCCAGCCTAAATGTAGAAGTTCTAGAATAAAATATAATACATTGTCTCAATAAAATTAGATCCCATCCCAACTTAAATATTTTCATATATTGGAAAAATAGAAAAATCTCCTGCCAGCACTGCAACTGGTATCTTGACTCTTGCATAAAGCCTAAGAAACCAGCAGAGGCAAAGAGTTTTCTTCTCAAAATTAGTTCAGTGATGAGAGATGTATGTAGACAATATATTTCAAGAAGTTGGTCAATACTTTAATTTTACTTTTTCTGATAGAATCAGACTTAAGTGATTTAAGAACGATCAAAATGGGCTCTTGAACAGTACAGGTATTTCTGTAATGGTGGTGAGGAATCCTTTACTCCATATCTCAGAACGATACATCTCATGCCCTCAGGCCTCATTTCAGCTTCCTCTCAGTGACAAATACACAGTATTAGAATGTGAATGTGACATACCTTTGGTTTTTTTGTTTGCTTCTTTCGAGGAAATTTAGAAAGCCCATTTTAACTTTTCTTCAGCAGCTGCACCCGGAACCAAACCATGGTGTGCCACCCTTCAGGACAGGTGGTCTACATAAGACATTACAGACTGGGCTGTGGCTCACAGGAATGTCTTTTCAAAGGAGACAGCACAGCTCAAACCCCTCTTCATGAAGGAGATTATCCTGAAGTAAAGGTGGCATAGGTGAAAATGTAAAATTTGTCTCGTTCTTCACCCACACCAACTCCTCCCCTCCCGTGTTTTTCCCTAAAAAGATGTTTATGTATTCCACTAAAGCAACTGGGAAACAAGAAGAGAAAACTACTGGACCTTTAATGCTCATGTGGTAATATCTGTTCAATTAGATTTAATTTCTAATATATTTTTTCACTAAATAACCAGTTAAGTAATGTTTTGTTTCAATATCCAATACAAAATTGAGGATACTTTATAACAGATTATCCTTCCATTGCATCTAAAATCTGTTAGTGACATAAAGGTAGAATGTTTTAATTAAGAGATTACCTTAACAGTGCAATTAAAAAATGCCTCATAAAACATTTATGGAAAACCAATTTAGAGCTCCTGCACTATCATAATTGCAAAATTTCAAAAGTCCCTAAATGCTTATTTAAATAACAGAACATAATGGCTCTCAAGTGGTCATTTATATCTACCTCATAAATATCATCCATGTTTAGAAGCTCTTTACAACACGCTTTTGTCTGGATGTCCCAATACTCATGCGATAACTTTGCTTTTATGATGTCATTTATGATGTCATCAGTTAATTTGGTTGTTTATTTTGGTGTTTCCTTAGTTTTTTCACTTCGGAACAGAAACAGCAGTTATTTTACTTTCTACATTTCCATTTTGCACTGGTACTGCAGCCACTTGTTAGGACGTGTAAAACTTAGAAGGAGGCATGGATTACATGGGAATAATATACAACTGACCTGGTGTGGTATGGCAGAAGCAGTTTCAGTTTTTTGTGAGACAGTTATGCACAATATAAAATAAAAATTGTTGTAGCGCTACTGAGTTGATTAAAAGATACAAAACAAAATTAGGAAGAAGTACTTTTTAAACAAGTCCTACTTAGTAAAATGTAATTCAGACAGATCAAGATAGTGGTGAGCATTTCTGTGCAGAACTTTTTCTGAAATAAGATGACGAGGACACGTTTGTTTAGGAGCCTGACTAGGAGATGAAGTAGACTGTAATTTTGACCTATCTGAAGATGGGGGTCTTATTGAGTCTGTACTTGAGTAAGAAGTACCATAGAGGAGAAGACAGAAGCTAAGATACTTAGCCTGCACACATACCAATTACGCTCAATATTTAATCGTACATATGAGAAAAAAGATCCAGGTTCCTCGCAAAAAAATCCTTGGAAACACTGAAGACCACAGTATTATTTGCTGCCAGTCAGGACAGTTGTGCATAGCAGATAGTATCGATTTTCATAAATGGCTAACATTTTTATGTGATTATAAACCAAATGGCTATGTCATCATTGTATACCTCCAATTAGGCTTTCCTTTGTTATCTTCTTCAGCTTCCATATGTTGATTATAAGATTATTTAGTGGTCTAATCACACAGAGCCAAGATAATTTTCCAAAATGTAGCTAAAGAATGTAACTACAAGGGGAAAGTGACTACAAAAGGTTTAAGTTTCTGTGCCATCTTGAAAAGAATGTCAGCACTTGCTCAGAGCTGAGCTTCAAGTCAGAAGATCCATTCAAAAAGAGATGACAATTGGTTAAATAGCTGGCATTAGTACACAAGGACCTCAGAGGCCACAACTGGACTGAGCATTTGCAAAACATAGCAGTGTAATGAAAAGCTTTTTAATCTTGCCATGATGTGAATGACATTCTAAGAAACATCAGAGAGGCAGATAAAAGCTAGAAGCAGAACACCCAACCTTTCTGCAGGGAAATCATGCCCATGATGTCACATCAACACTTAAAACACCAATATCTATTCAACAAAATATGAATGTGAGGTAATTTTCCATTTATAGTCATGTTCTATGACAAATAGAAGGAGCCTCATTAGAATGATTTGTTGTCAGCTTCTGACTTCAGAACTCAATTCATTCAATCACAGTTTAAAGTGCTGTCTGTAAGAGTCTACACTGAACAAATTGGTAGAAATAATACAGTAATTACTTTGAAGGACTGAACAGCGATACCAGGATTTATGACATTGTCAAGTAGACATTAGTAAGCTCATGAGTTGCTATATAAAACAATTTCACTAAGCTTTTTTCTGCATCCTGAATCTATTACTGATTACACCTTCTAAAGCTGTGCTCCTGGCACCTCCCTACTGGCAGAGGTTCTGTGTACCAAAGTGAGAGAGATGTAATTGCACATGGAATAATATTTTTTCTGAGCATCGAAGTAAAAAAGATCTTACCAAGCCTGACTGAACCAGAAAGATTACCAAGTGCTATTTACCACACCCTGATTCAGAGCATTAAAAAGTTAGACTCCCTAAGCCATGGATATGAATTCTTCTGTACTTTGACTCAATTGACGTCACAAAAACCACATCATGAAATGTTTTCTATTACGTTTTCTTTGTCTGGGTCAGTGAAATATTATATAATTATATAATATTAGCCAGTTGGGCTAAGATTGAAAGTATTGGAAAAATGGAAAATACTGCAAGAAAACATGCAGTGCCTTTCAAAATACTTTATAACATCATCAACACAATAAGGAGATTTAGACAGAGTAATAGGGAATACTGAAAGGTAAACAGTGCTGGCAAAAACAGAGATCTGAAATAAGCAGAAAATTCTAGAGAAACTTACTGAAGAACTCACTTGTTTTAACACATATTCTTTTGAAACAAAACACTAAGGAGATTTGTAGCCAAATACATCTTTAACAACTGCAAAAGTGTTTATATATTTAAATTGAATCAGTTTGTGAGAAAGTTTATATACATGAAAAAATATCCTGCCATCCCTTTGGGAGACATATAAGAATTTTCTCAAAACTAACAGTTATCCTGCGCCAAAAATATAATGTATATGAAAATAATTAAACTATAATTGAAAAATTCAAAGAACTAACAATCAAAAACTTCAAGTTGCTATAATATTTATCTGTGTGTTTTCAAATCAAATCACTTTCTCTTAAATTCTGTTCCTAACCACTACACCAGGAATATCAGTACATCTATAGTGCCAGCAAAATTTTACAATTCCTATCCCAGATCACTTTTTCTGGTTCTAGAAATGGGTTTCAAAATGCTTTAAATGAAATGCTGTCAGCAAATTGCCAGATAAAATATATTAGTTGATAGACATTGTATCAATAAATGGTTACAGATTTTGAAGATTTAAAAATTAACTATAGTTCATAGAGATCATTTAGTGTAAGTTTTTAATTGCCATATGTTTCCACGTTGCCAGCAGATTTCCCTTTGAAAGCAGATTTCCTCATCACATTGTTTTCACAGTGACAATCAACAGCGCTGAACATTTTAATATATTCAACCCCTCATATTGAAAGTATCTACTATCATGAAAAACAAGTTTCATGTTTGTTAGCAATAAAATTCATACTCAGTCTATTTTTCCAGTTCAGGAATGGATTCTGATTTCTGAGATCATATTCTGCATTTCCTTTATTGTTTTAAAAGTAATTTGATCCCAAATATGATGATCTCTTTAAATTCCCTGATAGTAACCTGTTCCTCTTACTCTCCACAGAAAGATGAAGCCAGCTATTTAAAGTATGCTTAACATTAATGTTCTGTGGAAGATAAATATTCAGTTTTGTGTTCCCTTTGCTTTTAATCCGCATTAATACAAGGCAATAATCTTTAATACAGTATCAAAGGTGTGATAAAATATCTAAAAAGAACTGAGCTATCAAATTTGCCTTTCTCCTTCCCCTTTTTTTTCTTTGCTTTCCACTTTTTTTCCATTTTAAGCTACCAGAAGGTTCAGGATTTAAAAAAAAATTCCTGTGGGTAAATTTTACTGAAATCATTGTATTTCTGTTCACATTTAATAAACCCACTTATCAAAATAATTCCACTTAAACATAAGGATGCCAGTTATCTCTTTTTATTACCATGCATGTCATGTCACAGAAAAGCATTATGGCTTATTGCAGAAAGCGTTATTGCAAAAATGTGGGGGTGTAGAAAAATTCCAGAGCAAAGAGCTCTCCATTGGTACGTTTGCTCTAATGCCTTTCACAATGCTGTACACAGGACCACGTGCGGTTCTGTGGTGACAAAAAATGTCTGAGTCATCATTCAGCTGCTATCTAGAAACTTTTGCAAAATAGCATCTGTGTTTACACAGGCAGACGCTCCCGATACATCTGTAGATCCGGCACGTGGCAGCGATCTCTCTGCAGTCGAGTCCTCCTCGGTGCGAGCACGGCTTCTGCCAGACCAAGTGCAAATAAAAATAAGTCACATTTGGCTACAGATACTTTCTGAACTTTCAAAATGCTACTAACTCTCTAACATGATCTTCAGATGACTAATGTTAAGACAACTCTTCTCTCAGTCACGAAGTGCCGAGCTCCAAATCAAGGATATTCATATTTTTTCCCTGAGCCAACACAGCTTCCCAAGTCTTATGAACAAAATGGAACGCACATATTCAAAATTCCACATAATGCAATGTAGGTCTTCTTCTTGAACCACACAACACAGATATCTACATGCTTTACTGTCACGTGCTCTGTTAAACATGATTGAAGAAAGAATAAACATCTCTGGACTAAAAGAATTAATTCAGCTCCTGTTAATTTCTCAACATTCTGATAACCAGACGTAAGCTTTTCTGAATCCATAGCTTGTCTTCTGCCATTTCAATTTTGAAAATGACCCTTAACTTGCAGACCCGACCTTGTTCCATGTTCCAGATGCTCTTTTCTTCAGTCATCTTCCTTTCTTTAGCCTGAAATCTTACCTCCAGACGTGGTAGGTACAGATATACTAAAAGCTACTGCCCCTTGCTCTTATTATTGGCTGCTCTCTGGTCTTCCTTTTGACTGTCATATTTACTTGTTTCCTTTGGTTTTGATGCTTGCTCATTTATACTGCAAGAATAGCGTCTGTCCTGACATGGAACTTCATGCACACATCATTTCTGAGCCTGATCGTGCACCTTTCTCATTCCTAATTTGGTCATAATGCCTGTTAAAGAACAGATATTATTACCTTGCACCAGAATATTATTCTAAACAACCTTTCTCCCTAGTTATTGAGACCTTATGTTGGCAAACAATGCTTCTATTTTCCTCTTCTCTTTAAATAATATCATCTATTCTTTGAAGATCTCAAAGCTACGAGTACAAATTAGCTCAGAGATTTCAGTGCTAGTTATTGGATTTTTCTGAATAGTCAGACTACTTTATGTTACTTCAATGCTTACAACAAAGGATGCATATCACATTCATCTCTCCTTCTGCATGAAAAACCGTGCTCTGTCTCATGACTACCAGTTTAAAAGTTAGATTGCAAAATTCTTTTTATTTTCCAGCTAAGCATATATTTAAATATTGCATGAACCTGGCCCCTTTCCAGGACACATTTTATTAAAGCCAGCTGTGAAGTAATTATTGAACATGCTAAAAATGGCTTTTGAGAGTAGAACAATGTGAGTTTTGCCCAGTTTTGATTCACACACCGAGCTTTGACTAAATACTACATTCCAAGAACTCACTCTCTTATGAAATGGAGTCTGAACAACTTAAGAAACAAAATTTCTGAGAAATGTGGGAATCTAGGTCAAGGACTGATTGTAGCAGAATTTGCTAACATAAAGGAGTATCTTTTTCCTAAATAAAAAATATGTTTTCAAGAACCAATGAAGACAAAATAATGAAGAAAGCACAAGCAAAACAATTCGAGAATAAAAACATCCATGTAAAAATCAAACTATATTGCTTATATAATTTCTTTTTACAGAAATAAAAGGCCTTGTTTCATTGAGATTTGTAATCTAGTGACATTCTGACAGAGATGTTGCATATTTCTGATCAATTTCCCAACATTTATAATTTTGGGGCACATTTGGATGTATATTTTTATATGAGGTAAATATGAACTTCTCACATGAGTTTGTGTGAATATGAGGCTTTTTTAAAAGCATAAATGATAAATAATTCTCTTCAGGAGAAGCATGGCCTAATTTTGAGTTCTTTATGATTAGTCATATATTTTCTAAAAAATAAAATTCATACCTCTAGCAATAAGATCCTAATTGGTTCTGCATTTGCATACCAATGGATAAAAATATTTAAAATCCTACAGATATCTACTGCTGGCTACACGCAACCCAGGCACTGCCTATTAAATAGTGATTAGAAATTAATATAACTATCCCATGTATTCACAGCTTGAGATCTGTAATATGTAAAGAATGATCATTCTTAAAGGGGCCATGCTTGTGAATGCTGTGTTTCATTAATGCCCTAGGGAAAAAGAAGAAAAGGAGGAGGAAAAGTACTGCAGCTGAATTTATTCTGAATTTGTAGTGATGTTAAACATTGCATGCCAGGCTCAATGGCATGTATTCATCTAGCTAACACAGTGTCTTATTGAGAACAAATGGTGTTGTCTGCCTTCAGGAGATGAGGATTTTGAAGTGAATTTGGGAGTGCACAGTAGATTCCTGTTTTATTTTTTCTGTTAGTATGTGCTAGGCCTGCCACCACGAGCACTCAAGCTGCACCTTGTATGCAGGACAACTCCACGCACAGGATACACAGAATTCTTGTTTATCTGTAGTGATATCTTTAGGTCTGTGAGGAGAAGGATGCCGTGCAGCACCAATCTGTACAAGTCATACCAATAATTTATATTGAGGCTGACACTTCCCTTTTTATTCTTAACTGCTACTGATATGTGTGAGAATACGAACTTATTTGTGGTATGAAGACATTACATGCAACAGATACATTTAAAAAGAGAAAATACCTGAGCAAATTTAAGTCAAAGACTGAAATTTCCCAAACAAAAATTCTTGTATCATAGGAGGGAATTTGAACATCACTACAGAGGTTAAAAATTAAAAAATTTTTAAAAAGCTACTATACCATGAACAAGGGCATGGGTACAGCAGAAAACACCTTCTTACACATGCCACAAGAATATTACCCACTGCAGCAGTCCCAGGTCAGGCTCTGTTTGGACTGAAAATTGTAGCTGAAGGAACACAAGATCAGGACAAGAACAGGGTTAGATCCTACCTACCGAGCTGTGGCTGCTGTTTGGTGAACTGACAGGCTTAGTTGTAAGCTAGTCCTTAAGTAGTAGGTACTTTAGGAGAAACAGTCTAGATGGGTGTCAATAAAATAAACCCAAGAGATCAGGAAACACAGTGTCCCTTACAGCTGCTTCTGTCCTTAGCACAAAGGAAATGACTATGAAGGCTGGACTTCTTTGCTTGTTATTTTTTCAAACTCAACTGCTAATTAAGACTTGAAGAGAATATGAATAACAAAGGCCTTTTTGTCTGAGTGAGAGCTTATTTCATTGAAACAGAAATCTGGGAAAACATAAAATACGTATTTCTGTTTGCATCAGTGAAAATCTCCATGCTGTCAGTACAGTGACATTATCTCAATCTGCACATACAAAAAGAGCAGTACACTAAATGTCAGACTGAAGCGTTACGTTATTTAATCTTTAACTGTGAACAACGTAAAGACATAAATACCTGCAGAAAGAAAAGCACCAGGGGCAAAACAATGCAAGGGGATGAGCACAACCCGAGGAGATCCCCCCTGACTTGAATCAGGGCATGAAGGTGCCGAGGCTTGTCCAGCTCTGCCCAGCACCTCAGCCATGGCGCCAGCCACAGGGCAGGGCTCTGCCCTTCCCACCTAAATTTTTACTACAATTTTCCCCTCTGCAAACCAGACAGCAGCAAGTCCCTGGCTCCACACAAGTCCCTGGGTCTTGTCCTTCCCAGAAGGGCAGCTTGAGGCAGGCACAGCTCTAGGGGAGCAGTCAGGGCCCATGGAGGGCAGGGCACTGTGGACAAGGATGGCCCAAGGCCACAGGCAAGGTGGCAGGAGCTATTGCAGCCTTGGGGATCAACCCTGTGCCTCACCCTGTGTCCATCAGCAGGACAGTGCTGCCCACACAGGCTCCAGGCCTAGAGAGGAGGGACACATGGTGTGATACAAATGACAGCACTGTGGACACCGAGGTGTGAGGCGGGAAGCCCTTCAAGCACCTTGAGAGAGATGCTTGATCTCAGCTGATACCCTCTGCATGGCTGTCTGGGCCAAAATACCCACTCAGGCACTCAGCAGAGCCATGGGCACCTCTGCAGGACGCTTCCTGCCGACATATGGATCTTCCTGTCTCAGCATGGAGCAAGCCTCGGTGGCTTGACTGAGGTGTGTGGCTTTTCACCAGCTGCAGGGGCTGATCTTATTTTCAGGTCACCTTCCACATCCACGTTTGTGCCTACACAACCATGCCAAGATTTGCCTTTTATTTTGGTTGCATCTGAGCAGCATTTAGTCTTAAGAAATGCTGCAGTGTTGGTCTTGGTCCTTCTCTCTGTTTGGGTACGTTACAACACTTGTAGGTAAGTTTGGTTTCCATCTTGAGAATGTATTTACACAACTAAAGGAAGTTCACTCATTCAGATTCTTCTAAACTAGTTTCAGATTTCTGCTCCAGGAGTAACACAAGGATAGCAAGTGGTAATGCTCAGCTTCAGGCAAATTCTCTGAGTCAGAGCATCAGATAAAATACCTGCATTCATCTTCAGCAGAGCTCCCTCCCACAGACTGCAGCCTGCATTGAGCTCCGTTACTGCGGATTCGCTTGTTCTCCCCATAAACTGCGCTTGTATCTCGGCTGCAGCATAAAAATATCCTCCAAGCCCGCTTTCAGAAACCATCTGCTTCCTGCAGTGGAGAGGTAGGGACTTGGGACCAGGATTCTTGAGAGCAGCTATTTTAACTCCATGGTGGCTTCTTCAGTTAACAGGCTGTTGTAGCCATCTTGCCCTTATCAAAAAAGGTAGATTTTCATGCAGTTTCTCATTCACCAAGAAGGCCTACCCATAAACCCTGACATCTGTGGTGTGGCAGAGAGTCATGTGAATCATTCAAACTCTAAAGCTGATGGTCGCTCAAAAGAATCAAAGAATGCTCTTTGTGGTAGGAGGAAAAGGATTCCAGACTGTGTCACTTCAACATACATGAAGCCTGAATCATCTTAGGGCTTATAAACTGACGATTAACTCAGATATCATGAATTTATATCGGCCACCTAGATCTAGCAGTTTCCCTCATATATCAATAACAAAATAATGTCTCTTGTAGCACCCAAAGAAAGGGAGAGTTATCACTGTAAGGAGGAAAAAAGTGATTTGACAGCCACTTAGAAAATAGAGCAAGATATCTACATCTAATTTCTGAAAGTCTCAGCTGTGATGTCACCTTTAAACTATTGTAACATAGTAGCAATAATATATGCAAGCAAAAAGTATAGTCAAACTTTTTCTATAATCATATTAAATATTTTCTGAATTAAAAACAGCTGTGTAAGAAATTAATAACTTTTCAGCATATTTTTGAAGAAGGTTTCCTTCTTTATTCACCAAGATACATACTATCTTGCATACCGATACTGCATCAGAAAATGGAAAAGCCTCACTGAAGTCTTGCTTTTTCTTTTTCAGTAAGGCTTAATAGAACCAGCAGAAAGAAAAAAGAACATAATAGAAACAGTATATATTTTCTCTGTGGGGCCTGCAAAAAGGAATGCAATGCTTGAATTTTCACAGACTTTTTTTTAAACTCTTCATGAAAAAGCAGTACGACATCTGTGATATTTTACTCAGTCTAAGAAAATTATGAATACTTTACTTAAGAGGCCATTTTATTTCTAAGAGTTTTTCCACAATTCCTAATGCAGCACTGCCTGACCATTACAAGAAGGAAACAATTGCAAATCTGCACAATCTGTCTTTTTCCCTATGCAGCCACTGTGTTCTTTAGGCTAAAAAAGAAATAGGACAAGCAACAATACCACTGAGACTCAGAGTCAGGCTCTCTGACTCAAAACCCTTATTAGGAAGCAGGGGCTAATAGCACCTTCTAGAGACCCTGGGAGGTGAGTCAGGATTTGTACAAGAGCTGCAAATCGGTAATGGACCCTCGTCACCCTCTGTCATACCAACCTCTATCTCAAAAGAACAATATGGTGATGTTGGGTTACATGTGTAGCCTTTAAAATGCTACATTTTTTTCCTTTTCTGCATTCTTCTGAGGCATAAATGCTACTTTCTTGATGCTTCATTGACTTTCAGGGCCAAAAGTACAGGAATCTGAGATGGCATAACACAACTAAGTATGGTACAACAGATATCCATGCTGCAAAACTCTGGGGTTTGAGATAAAAATGTTTGATAATTGAAATATTTTTCTTCAAAGTTCCAAAGGAAAGCAATCTCATTTTCAGTGCATAAAAATTTTCTTTACATAAAAAATAATTTTAAAAAATCAGAAAAATAAAAGTAATTTTTAAAGGATGAAATAGTATTTAGCTTTGACCATCTAATAATAAAGTTCATAAAAAGGGCAGATAATGATTTAATGGATAGATTTAAGTTCTACTGCCATTTTTAAAGACTTCTTTATTAACAGAGAGGTTATAAATATGTAGTATTCTCACTGGCTGGTTTTATGAATGTACAACTACATTCTTTCATGTTGATATCTCACTAACCTGTTAAGGGAAAGCATATCTTGAACAGATGAGAGGAATTTCTGAGAATTCGAGGATAAAAGAGAGGATCCAGTATTTGCACTCTTGCTAGAAAGAAGCAGTTTAAGTGAATCTTCGGAAGCAAAATCATTCAGAAAGGGAACATGCAGGGCAGAAATTATTTTTTATTAACATCTATGTTTTTCCTTTTTTCACTGTTTCTGCTGTAAGAATGTCGATGTAGTTGATTTCTGGAAAAGGGGCAATTTGACTGATTAAACCAGGATGTTGCACTTTAAATGTTCAACTGGTTACCACGGCAACAGTTTTACTTTGACACACAGCTTGTCTTGTTTTAAGGAGTGCAGCCTGTTGTTATGGCAATTTGGAACACCACAATTTTTTTTTCCCACAGACAGAAAATAAAACAGTAGTTAAAATGGGTTCAATAATTAAAAATCTAAACCTGATTTAGTATCTTGTAGAATGTTGTAGTTTATCAAATTTAACAAATGAAACTTGACTGAACAGAGAAAGAAATAAGCAAATTTAATGAAGATATACGGATAAAGGATTATAATTTTTACCCCTGAAAGGAAAAGTAGATTGTAGGGACATTTTTAATGATGAAAATTCACTGTTTTCTGCTTTCATGAAGAAACACATTATTTTGTCTTGCTGATTTCTTCAGAAGCAAAATCTAAATAAATGGATACAGAAGAACCAATACAAATTACCCCCCAAAGCTCTTAACATTGCAAGCAGAATGAATATTCTAAATGAAATTTCATAAACAGTAATACTAAATGATCAGAATTCTGACCCAAAATAAAAATTTTTCAAAAAATAAACATTTCTTAAGAACCTAAATGTACACACTACTCCCTGCTGATACACGTACTTTACATTGCATGGTAAATAATCATGCACAAGTCTGCGTATTTTAAATAAGAATGAAATCTATATGCCTTTTGCTACAGGCATATGTAATGAGTCCCTACTCTTTAATCTTTAGAAAAACTCATTTCATGTTTAAACAAGAGTTGGGATGGTCTTGTGAGTAGAGGATAGAGCTAAAGGGACACCCAGCCATCTGGGGGGAAAAAAAAAAAGAAAATCAGGAAGAAATTTTGATCCAGTTGTCCAGTCTCTAAAGAAGTAATAGAAAAGGTCTTTGCAATAAGCAAGTTTAGTTAGGATCTATCTGATGCATTTAAAGTTTGAAAGTGCAGTGAGGTTTTCTTCAGTCTTTTTTAAGTTATAATACATATGGATATTTCAATATTTACAAGATTTGTACTGGGGTAGTTGCTGGAGGTTCTCAACATCCCTATCACTATTTCATTTTTTACTATGTAAAAGAAGATACTTAGTATATAAGATGAATCTAATTGAGTTTCCTCTTCTATTTGGTCTGTAAATAAGCAAACAAGCTTTTATAGGTGTGATGTCTCCAGAGATTTTTAAACACAACATTCTATGCAAAAAAAAAAAAAAAAGGTAGAAATAATGTACATGATGAATTCACTTCCTGAATATCCATTTTTGGAAAGAAGCATCAAAGGAGAGATTTTAGATCAAATCTGAATGTTGTGCCTCAGGTCTCTCTCTTTGTCTGTGCAATGGCATCAAAGTTGCTTTGAGTTTTCAATTAGTTTCTTTAAAACACTGTTACTGTCTTGCTGTATTGTCTTCTTTCTTCTATGCCTTTTTTCCCCCTCTGATAGTTATCAAGTTCAACAACTATTAGTCCCAGTCTTGTCCCCCTTCCTGGTGTCTATGAATTTATTCTTTCTGACCCTGTATCTTTGAGAGCTTCATTCCCTTCAGCATTTTGCCTCCTTATTCCTATTTCTCAGATTTTTCTGAGATACATGATACATGAGGAGAGATGTGATTTCAGACATTCCTTTCTCTTCCTTTAAGAAAATCCTACTTCTGCTTTTGTTATGGAGACCATGAATTTGAAAAGTCTTTCCCTGTGCTTCCTATATCCACAGAAAGGATGGGGAAAAAACAATCTAAATCAGTACAACATTAAGCTGGATGTAGCTAACAATATAAAATACTTATGGCTGCCAATGAGAAAGGTAGCAGAGGTAGCTAAATATCTTTTGACTCTTATTTTATGGGTGACTGCATGAGGGGCAGATGCTTTTCATTTTGCCTAAGGCAGCACGAATCTGTGAGCTGGAGGTGAACTTGCACAGCAAAGAATAAAACAGCAATCAGCTCATACAAGTTATCAACTCTTAAGTATTTTGGTTTTTAAGCAATGTCCACTATTAGCTACTAGTTCCTTCTACAAGGTCTGTGAAGGAGAAGATTGCTGTTTACCACTCTGTTCAGGTGACAGAAGAAGCCCAGACTCGGTGGTGAGGCAGCTCCAGAGATTCCTTTGAGTAGCTGCTCTGTGACTTGCCCAGGGCCTTGCAGAGGAGCAGTGGCAAAGGGTGGGACTGTCAGCCAGGAGCTGACCAGCAGGCCCCCAGGTGACAAGCTCCTTGAGAGATGGTTTTCCAGTGGAAATTCAACATTAAAGAGCTGGTTTGAATTATAGACATGCAACACCTTCCAATAGTTATGTGAGCAGATGGGAATGCAGTTTATATTGAACATCTGAGAATTTCATCTTACTGTTAAATGTATTAAACAACATCTTCTCAGTTTCAGATTATTTCTTTAAGCTACTTGGATGTCAGCCTCGTGCATTCCTAATTGGAAGATTTCAGCAGTATGACTATTCTCTCTGAAATTAGATTTGCTTATTGCTTATGTTTTTTGATTGCTATCAGTGTCTTTCCACTTTTGTTTCCCATCTTTTTAATCCTGTTCTTTTCTCTTTTCATGCCCTGTCTTTTCTGTATTTCTTTGTTTTTCATTTTTTCTAAAAAAATGGGAATTCAACAGTCCACAGATAAGATTATTAAAATATCATTTAGTAAGATAGGAGATTAGGAGATTGATTTAGGGGATTAACATGTGATAACAGAGAAGAAACGAATCTTTCTCATGGGTTCAATAAACAGTCAATTTCTGCTAAATTTGAGAATAATCTCTACCCAGCCTACATATGATTTCTCTGTACATCCATTAGTTGTATGATGAAATCAGGAGATTTAATTTATATCTTCAAAATTTTTCTCATTTACCTTTTACAAGGACATACAGTCAAACAGTATCTGTGCTATTTGCTCAAGCTAGGCAAAAAGAAAAAAAAAACCAGAAGCTTTCCAATAGAAAAAACAATTCCTTGGCTCTGAATCTTTCTTATGCCCACATCTTTAGACTGCTGCAACTGACTACAACTTTTCATTTATAGATTATTGTTACCATTATCACATTCTCTAACACTGTCAAAAATGCTTAACTTACTATTACATCTGGATGCCCCCAGCAATATCACTGAATAAAATCCAATTGCAGAAGGAATGCTGGTGAACATGATAGAGAGATACAGAAAATTGAAATGGCATTTCAAAATTTTGCTAGATCCTTTCTACTCAGGCCAGGCCAATTACTCAGCTTGTTCTCATTACCTCCTTTGATATAAGTATTTGATGGTTTGCTGCTGTGCACATTATCACATATGGAGCTGGCAGCAGTTTGCAGTTGGTTTATGAAGAATCATTTCCAGAAGGAGGGAAAACAGCAACCCTGCACAGACTTAAGTTGGGCACCAAAGGAGTTTGGTCCTAAGTCTCACTTTTGTAGTTTACCGTGTGGGCATGGAAAAGTAAATTTGACAAAATCATGGAACTATCAAATTTCTTTTTCAAGGACAGGAGGCCATCATTGCTGTTACTCACTCTGAGTCAGCAATAATTGCAGTGAGACTTGGGATCAATCTAGAAAAGTATTTCCAACAATAGTTTCACTTGTTTCTTGAGCAGGCTATTTTTTTTAATAGCAGGACATTAGAGATTGTTCAGTTTGCAAACAGTATGTGGGCCAGAGCTAGTGAAGTAAGCGGGAACAGCTTTTAACTACATTAGAATCCTGCACTGTCAGCTGAACACGATGCGGAAATCTTTGGAACAGCACAATGTGCCTGCAGCTTCATCTGTACCTATACTGTAGAACAGAGTGATTCTCTGGGGCCACTTGACTTCTGTGTCTCTGGTGCTAACATAATGTTTCTTCTTATTGAGTTCTACTCCCCTCCTTCCCAGCATCCCTTAGCACAGCTTCCTAATATCCTCCAAAGGATGCTAATATCTTTATTCATCATTCTCCGTTTCCTTCATGCTTCATAATCACCTGCAGGATGTGGTAAGAAAGGTTGCAGAGCTACTATCCTATAGGATTCTGTGTGAATGTAGACTCAAAGGGATGCCAAAGCACCAAAAAAGCACAAAAATAAGAGTCTTCTTTCCACTGAAGAAATCAAGGTTTGAAAATTCTGCAGCCTGGAAGGAGTTAGACAAAATTAGATTGGTAAAGTTTGTAGATGTGATTCAGAAAGGAGAAAATAAAAGACGAAAATAATTTTGAAACTGCTGAATTGGGAAACTTGATGGCATTGATAGTAATGAAAATTCATGGAAAGACAAAGATGAGAAACTCAAGAATAGAAGAGACATTCTATCCTGTTACTGGCCGAGAGTGACTGTGAGTGCCCTCCATTCTCCCTCTGTTTATCTGAACATGTACACCAGTTTGGGGTTTGGGGGTTGCCTGCATTTTGACACATTTTTCCTCCCCATTCAAGCCAAAATGGAAGAAACCTGATGAAAGCAGCTGGTCTTCTGCAAAGTATCACGGAGGTGTAAAGTTAGATGTAATTTATATATTTAAAGGTTTAACAGAGTTAGGAAATAAGAATGCATAACCATCAGATATTTTGCTTACATAGCCTCAGGTTTACTTTTTTCTTTGTCAGCAAAGTTTGAGGTAGGAATGAGACTGATAAAATTCTACTCAATCCTATGAGCAAGTGGAGAGAATTTACTCTGTTCAAGGATGAGAAAGTTTATGAAGCCACACTGACAAGACACAAGTGCCTGGCACGCTAAACTAAAGTTGTAGCTTTTGGCCTTAAGGTTTGCCTGCCTTTGCCATCTGCATGTGTTTCAATGCACAAAACTGCAGCCCATTTAAACTTAGTATTGTCCACATCTGAAAAGGATACTGGGATTGCATGGCCTGGTTTTTGGTAACCATGGGGCCACAGAGGTGGCTTCATTGAGAAACTGCCAGAAGCTTCCCCCGTGTCTGACAGAGCCAATGCCTGGTGGCTCCAGCACAGACCTGCCACTGTCCAAGGCTGGGCCAGTTAGAAATAGAAGTTACATGTCTGTAACTTCTATTTCATGTTATATGTCTGTGATAACATATTTAAGAGGGCAAAAACTAGATATAACTGCAGCCAGAAAAGAGTGAGAATATGGGAGAGGAACAACTCTGCAGACAAGGTCAGTGAAGAAAGAGAGGGAGGCAAGTGCTCCAGGTTCTGGAGCTGAGAAGCAGGGAGGGGTGGGGGGAAGGTGTTTTTAAGGTCTTGTTTTACTTCTCATTATCATTCTCTGATTTTGTTAGTAATAAATTCAATTAATATCTGCAATTTGAGTCTTGCCCATGACAGTATTTGGTGAGTGATCTCTCCCCTGTCCAGCTGAGGAGGGGAGTGATAGAGTGCCTTTGGTGAGTGTCTGGCATCCAGCCAGGGTCAGCCCACTACAATACCACTGTCCAAGGAGTTTAATATATGTAATAGCTATGAGAATACAGAATTTTAATGCCTATTAGTTATACATTAAATACAATGCAAAGCTAGGCAAAGCAAGCTTGAAGCACAAGGAAAAATTAGTGGGTGAGAGATATAGACTATGTTGAAATTCTTTCCAGTTTGCAGGGAAAACATCAGAGAGGAACATGGGCCTGCAAAAATGAAATAAACAAACAACAACAACAACAAAAACACCAAAAAACCAACCACCAAAAAAACCAACCAACAAAAAACGTTTCTCTTTCCATGTATAAATTATATGTCAAGCTTCAAAGTTTATCAGCACACAAAAATAGAAGTAATCTTTATGATAAAATCAGATGGGGACAGGAAGAAAAAGAAATTCTCTTGATGTATTAATGTCTGAAGTGCAAGCACCAGATTAAGCATTTACAGTCACTGACATTTATTCCCTTAGTATCTTCAGGCTTTTAAAGATGTTACTACCTTCCTTTCCCATCCTTCTTCAACCCTCATCTCTGCCAGAGCTTACCTCCACAGGAGTGATGCAGAATACCTTTTATCTCCTCACCAACACCTCTCAAATTCAATTGTTTAGCTTTACATTGCAGAAAGGGCAAACTCCAGGAGAGCTGCAAGACTGCATGCTTCAGGAGCCAAGAAACATCTGAGTGCTTGATTTTGCCAACTCTTCCGTGGAAAGAGTAACATTGAATAAAAAAGTAAAAATGGGGTGGGTGTGTTTGAGAACTTGCACTGTTTTAGATTCATTAGAATATGTCTTCCAGTGCCTTATTTTCTCAATTTTCCAGCTACATATGACTAATAACAGGCCTTGTTCCAGCCACAGTCAAGGCTTCAGCAAAATTTTCACAAAACCTAGTAGAAGCAGAATTATGCCATTACTTCATTTAAGGGAAAGTTTGTATGAAAATAATACTTCCTTTCATATTTGAGCTACTCTTTGCCACCTACCTCTTTTAGTGAATTTATCCTTTAATGAATGCAATGCAATTTGGTCGTGTGTTGTAAGATAATTCCTTTGAAGGGTTATTGACACTAGTTTTTGTGCACAACCACGAAGGAAACACTAAATGACATGTTACTCTCCTGCAGCACCATCTCTGCCACTCTTTTTATGGGAAATTGCACGGCAGTCTGAGCTCTGAAGGCTTTGGTTACCTCTATTTCCATGTTGGTACTGTCAGATTGTGGCTTGACACCTCAATTACTATTTGCAAAAGTAATTATATATTTTCAGGGTTGATTTTTTCTTATATATTTCTTCTATATTGCAGGCTGAATTTGCTCATGTCACCATTTTGAGAAAATACATTCAAATAGGAGATTCACAGATGTTATTTTTATTTCATGCTTCCTTTCTTCAGCATTATGAAGTGTCTGAACCTACTTTGTCTTAAACATGAACAAAAGAGCCTTTCTGTACTATAAATTGTACCGTGCTGAAGCTTTTTTCCATGTTCACTTTTGATAATTCAACATGAAATTTTAGGTAGACCGCTCTCCTTCACAACTGTGCTTTACACAGTGCGGTGCTGCCTCAAGGCACATAAATTAAAGCAGAATGGGTTAGCACAGACATGAGAACTAATATATGATAAATTACACTGGGTTGTGTTTTGAGGTAACATAGCAATAATGGTTCGGATACTCAAGCCACCAGGGATGATACCCATATCACAGTATTCTGATATATGGATATCTGTTTAGTTTCTTCAGATTGGATTCCCAGCCTTAGGGAAATAAATAAATGTTGTTAAAGGATTTAAAAAGTAATGCAAATAGTTTTTGTTTTCTCAATGCTGGCTCAATCGTGTTTTGAAACAAATGAAGGAAATTTAATAAGTTGATACAAGTTTAAGTAGGATGTACCTGGGAGTCCTTAAATGGTTATTGGTTCCAAGCAATGGAGGTATCGCTTTAAACAAATATAAAACCGAACATAATGAGTTGGTCAAAAGCTAGGCTAAGAACACACAATGAAGATATCTCTAGATTTTGTCAGATTTCTGTTCTCTTGTAATATTTATAATTGTTCCGGTGGGAGTAGAGCAAGGAAAATGCTCTGCTCCCGGGAGTTTCACTTGGACATACCCTTAGAATGGATGACGGACACCTCATCGTCTTCCACATTTCAGCACTAGGATGTACAAATACAAATGAATTGAAATTGGTTCATATTGCTTTCAGAAAGAATGGAAGCACAGCTACAACATATATAGGCTTCTATCTCTCTATTACCTAACTCAATGAGATAATATATCAGGTCTCTAAAATTGTCCTGACAGGATTAGTTCTTTTGGAAGAAAAAAATCAGAGTTAGAATGAAAAATACAGTTCTCCCATAACCAGAACATTAGCATTAAAAATCAGAAATTCTGGTCACTGAATCAAATATGTAATTTTTCCTTGCCAGAATATAAATGAAACACATTAGAACAAATATTGTAACTTAAGTTTCCTCACTATGCTTATTTCACATACCCTAGTGCCTATAACTTTGGACTAGTACAGGGTTTCTGAAAGAATAAAGTGGTAGTGATAATAAAAAAATTGTTTTCAATTCAAAATAAGATATTCATTACTTTCCATTAGTTTAAAAAAGTGAGAGATCTTTTTCTGCTGTGTTTTTCAAGTATATTTCAGAATTTTTCTCAAATATTTTTTTTGCATTTTTTCACCAAATTTCAAATACCTGTGTACACTAATGACATCTGTTTACCATGAGAATAGATTTATTAAATTTGCATATATCCAAAACCAAGAATTAGTACATATCCTAATCTAATGTGTTCATATCTTTTACTGAAACTGGATTTCTTGAAACTTTCCTTCAGGAAGTCAACTAACACTGAGGTTTTTCTTCTAAATCACTAGTAAAGCATTCCAGCAAAGGAGAATTCAGATGTTCAAATAAAGGTAAATAAGAAAGAGATATGGTTGTGAAAGTCTTTGGGGACAGTCTCAAATGTCTCAAATGGTAGCCCAGACACTGCCCTTTTGCTTAGATTTCTTCCAGCCATAGAAAGTAGTATTTAATTTTTTTTTCATTTAAAACCCTCTTCCAATGGACTGCATTTCATCTTTTCACTAGTCTCTATGAATGCAATGTCTTAGTCATGTATTTCTATGTTTTATTTTTAAAGCTTGGTTTAATTCATTCTCATCTTGCGAAAAAACCAAAACAAAAACAAAAACAAAAAACCAAACAAAAAAAAGCTCACAAACTTCTACATTGTATACTGATGTTTCTACTTTAAATATTCTGGAGGATATAAGCATGTCCTTTTTCTCAGAGTGCCTGTATAGTGTTAATCATAGTTAATTCACTTAATAGTAACATGAACAGTCAGGTGTGTTTTCTTCTTCAAAAATTCTACCATAGTCCCATTATTAATTAATGCAGTATTATCTGGTAATAGCTGTCACTTCCTTGACTGTACATCATATCACCTACCCTGGATTAGACTAATACAATAATCTGTAATGAGAGTAATATCTGACAGAAAGAAAATGTACTTGGCTTTTTTTTTTCATATTCAGACTATTTTGAAGAATCCTTTGCCAAAACATGATCTTTGAAAGAATTCAGAAAGATTTTGTTCAGAGAGTCAGAGAGTCTTTTGTTCCACGACAAAATGTATCTGCTAGTTCTAATTCCTGTGGATTTTTGTGGTTTCAGCCTCTCTTTGTGTTTGAACCTCAGGCAACTAACATCACTTGCTGCATCCCCTTCAGTCATGGGCACTTATCACTAGCTGCACTGTCAGAAGTTTAATAACCAAGCTAGAGAAAGTCTTACAGCAAAGAGCTTCTAGGTAACTCAGCAAAGAACAACCACAGCTTTAATTATAGCTAGAGAGAAAATCACAAAAGAGTAAGGTGGCCTCCTGCAGCCATTGACACAAGTTAAATTATAAAGAGATGCTATGCTAGTCCTCCAATTTTTTAATTATCAAAGTAATATTCCACCCATCTTACAAGCAAGATTTTTCCCACTGTGGAGAGGGTAGTCTCCTAAAGAATTCAGTTTCTTCCAAAATTAAAGCCCCATTCCACCACTCAAATTCAGGCTGGACAGAGCAGTAAAAAATATACAGAGGCAGAATAATTACTGGCACTTTTTTAAAGATAGTGTTGAATAAACTAAAGATACGAGATTAAATCCAAACAAACACACACAAAGTCTGACTGTGCTAGACCTCTATTTCCTCATCCTAAGCCAAATAGCATCTCTTTTGAGATAAAAGGAACAGGGGACTGGGATAACAGGAACATTGGCAGATCACATTCCAGAAGCCTGGTGTTGCTCTGCAGACAGCAGCTGGAGGAAGGAACCTGTCTGACATCTTTTTCTCCTTCTCTGAATCCCCAGACAAACCTTCTGGGAGGAAGACTGTGGCCTGGGGCTGTGAGGAGCAGGAACAAGCTGTCCTCTTCCTGAGAGTGGAAAAGGTGAACTGCTCAGCTCATTGTGGGGGAAATAGCAAAATCTTGCTCTTGACATTCACTTTGATGAATTCTTTTGTATAACATTTGAATTTTAAAAAGAAGTTTTCTAATTTGTACCTGAGCTCGGCACTGTGAATTACATGCAATTCTTGTTAGCGTGTGCTGGGGTTCTTGACACTTCATGCAACTGAGAAGTCCTGCTGACCCTTTGTAGGAAGCTGCATGAACCAACAGATTTGGCAAAGATAAAGGGCAAAGAGGCCCAGCAGATGTCATAAAGACAGAGATGTATATGCTTTCAAAATTCATTTCCACATAAATATGATCTAACAGATGCAAGAGCAGACTCTAATATACAGCTCTGCTCTCAAAGTAACCATCTCTGCCAGTGTGCTAAAACTAGTCCTGCTGTGCATTGTGAATTTATGTCAGTTCATGTTGGTGAAAAGTTTTATACGCTACAGCCTTGGCAAAACCAACACAATTAATCCTGAATGAGCTGCTGGACCATTCCCTATCCTATATCAGTAGAGGTGTTTAATCTACTTAGGCATGTCAGTGCCAAATACACTAAGGTAATTGCATTGTGGACCTAACAAAAGGGCATAATTTCACTTACAGCATTTTTGTGACAAGTGATAATGTGCAGCATGGAGAGAAGCCAAGAGGTTCTAATAGCCAGGACTGAGCTTGCTGAACTGCATTTATGGAGAGGGGGGAATCTGGAGTTGTAAACATTATTATCTTGTGTGACAAAAGAAATGCATACTTTTAAATGTAGTTGGCTTTACTGAGTAGTAAAAATGTAGTTGGCTTTACTACTTACTTTACTTTGTTGACTATACAAGTAGGAAGTAAAGCTAGCAGAGGCAATGAGCCTCCTAATCAGCACAATTTAAAAGTCAAATACAATCTTCAGTTTTTCTCAAACAGGTTTGAACCAAGTCCCTCGGAGGGCCTGAAGAACAAGGCATTACACTTGTCCCCAGGATTTATCAGTGACAGAGGAGAGCTCTGCCCTGCTATGCAATACAAGGCATTGTCTCCTCTGCTCCTGACTGAAGGTGGCATGCTAAGGGGATGAGGGGCAACCCGGAGCCTTAACTACTCACTAGACCCCAGAAATCTGCTGCATTGGCAGATCACAGGCTCCCTCAGTAAAGCAGGCAATGTGCCAATCTGAAATTGTGCTGTCTCTGCACCAAGTTCTGCTTGAAACTCCATGAAACTGGAGGTTAAATATAGAATTGGCTTTTAATACTGAAATTCAACAGCCAAGCTGCTGATGCCATTATTTGTTGGGAGCAAAAACCCCCAAGACTTATCTCCTTAAGTTTCTGCCAGGCAATTTAATGCCACATGCAAAAAAAAAAGTTTTGACTTTGCTGATTCTGGCCAGAACTACCTGCCACTACAGTGAAATATATCATTCTATCAGTTGTGTGAAACATGTCAAAGCACAAAGTGAGATGAAGAATTAATGATATGACCACTTCAAGGTTCGGCAGAGGCGTTTCTGTATTTCAGAGAGCCTTTTAAATTATCATATTCGACACAAGGAAAATGAAATTCATTAAAAATTGATTGCTCTCTCCAACTTACCCCAAGTCCTTCACTGCCATATTGAGGTAATATGAATCAGTATTTCATATTTATAACATATCAGGAAGGTTTGATTTGACAGGATGCAAGATAACATCTGATACAATTACATACTCCTTTCAGCAATAGTCAAATGGTTAATTAGAATACACAATTACTAAATTGTTTCTTTAGTGTTCTAATGTGTTCTATTAACTTGATACTGAGAACTTTTCCAAGGGTCCATTGACAATGAGATTCCCTGTTAGTTCCCAGAGGCTGAACAATCTTTTAACATCTGATAATACAAACTATTTTTTAAACCTGTTGTGACTTCCCTTTTCCATTTCTGGTGGAAATAAAGGATCAGCTACTTGTCAGAGTACCTACCATGTCTGTCTTAGGCAGCTATGGAATTCAGATCCCTGAAGGGAGATGTTTTAGCTGAGCTAAACCTCTAGAGATGATCACTTATTGTACATAAACCACTAGCAGGCTTTTTCCATACTGCATGTGTACCCCTTCACTTATGATACTTACTTACTAACTATGACCATTACATTTTTATTTTATGCCCTTGCTGCTATGGTAATGTTATTGGGTGGATGCCAGAATCCCATTTTGATTACTTGTATTTCATTTGTCAAGAGCATCTGGTGCTTTGGGAGGGTATTTTTATGAAGGTATGATCACTTTATGTAAGTGTGTACCTAGTTACACAATACATGATGCCAGGTAAAGAATAGCACCGAGAGAAAGAAACAAGAATAGTTACTGTTATATAATACCTGTCTGCTCCAGTTGACATCTGGACAATTAAGAAGGAATGATTTTCCCCATAGGCAATAGCAATTTTGCCCTTGATAATGCAATCTCCAGAGGCTATGGATAAGGCTAACCCAACTCTACATGTAACATCCAGGAGAATAGAAGTAACTTTGAAGAAGGCCTTAAGCTTAAATTTTAGGGTTTTTTTAACTTGACTGAAAATGAGGTTGCACCCCAAAGGACACAAAATATGCTATAGGACACAATTAAAGAGGAAACGTGCTGAGAGTCTAATTTCACAGATTTCTAATGTCAAATTCTTGAACACAAAACTCAACCTTCTGGAAAGAGGAGAATTAAATTTATGACTCCATGCAAGAAATTTTTCTGAAACTCTTTTCTGAAGATCCTTTAATTAGCTAGCCTGTTTATTATGCTTTTGGATTTGTAGTACCTTGGTTAATGGAGCTTTAAGCTCACTTCTCTTCTGATCATTTAGCTTTCACTAAATTGTTTGAGTTTTTATATGCTGATTGGGGAAGGAGGACAGGAGAAATGCAAAACAAAAGCACAAATGTAAAGACAGAAACTTGCAAGAAGATGCTTGCATGATGCAGCACCACCATGGCTTTCTGCAGTCATCTGTATTACACAGGTAATTGTGTGGATCAGAAACCCTTTGAAGACCTGTGCACCCATCAGCTTTTGCAAGCTGATAATGGTTATGTTGCTGATGATCTCTAGAAAAAATGAAATGCTTTGTAGAACTCACAGAAAACTTTTTATTTTTTTAATGTTATTTTATTGTGGTGTATCTGAACTAAATGAAAACCTGTGAACAAAAGCCACACACCCACATACAAAAATTTGATTCCAGGATTGCCATCGAGATTAAATCCACGAGGCAATAGCTGTCTACTCAAAACACAGCTTCTAGTCCTGAAAAATCTTCAAGATGAAAAAATTTCAAATAAAGTCAATTTACCTGCCTAGCATACTGTACACAAGACTCATGCAAGCAACAGAATTTTTG
>WAAE01015328.1:0-68338 GCA_013400495.1 Nicator chloris
AGTGCATAATTTTTTATTTATTTAATAGTCACTTTAAAATTCCAAATTTCAGATTAATAAAAGGATGAGGAAAAAAGAAAATTTTCAAGACACAATTTGTTTTGGGGTTGGCTGTTCATAAGGCTGTTTTCTGTATCAGTTGATGTGTGAAGGGAAAGTCTTCCCTTTCCTCAGCTCCTGGACCCATCCCAGTGCTTTATGTTGACTTGGCAGTGAGCAAGGTGGTCAGCTCACACACTGGAAGCTTGTCAGCACTGCCAGCCTAAAAGTGTGTTTACCTTTTTACCTGAAGTACTAAAGAGCAGACACAGTGGGCGGCCCAGACAGAGCGGGAGGACAGAAGCAGAGCTTCTGCCCACGGCTGATCTGGTTTATGATGTTCTTGGAGCCACACCTGCTCATCTCTGCCAACTGCTTGCTCTCTCTCGTTATAAAGGACAGTGGGACTGGAGTCTCCTCTCACTTGGAGTATGTAAAAACTGGGGGCGAGAATGCCATTTCTGGACTTCATCCTGACTAATACTTTTGTATGCCTCTCCCTTAGCCTTGCTGATTGCTTTGTAAAGAGACCATCTCTCATTCCCAAACTGAACTAAATGAGTTGGAAAACACTATTGTTCTGTTTTGGTATCACGTGCTTTGTGCTTGGTTGGAATGGCTGTACAAGAAGCAGGGCACTGGAAGGTAAAGCCCACTACTGGTCTTGTGCTGTGCATGATCTGCATAAAGTTGAATAAAGCTTTTGTAAGGCATCGGCATAATTTGGAGGGGGTGATGGTGATGATGATGCTGGTGGTGTGTGTGGAACGAAACAGAAAACACTGAAAAGCTTTACCATATACACACTCTCAAGCATATTTATATATAGGGGAGATTGGTAAGTATTCCAGATGGATGATGTGTTCCTTGTGTAGAGTAGGAAACTAAATGCCCCTGTTTAGTTTGCTTCTGCTTTCGTATGTTTTTGAAGACAACACCATTTCAAACATGAAATGTCCCTATCTTCTATACTATGTATTCTGTTATATTAGTCAAAGTGATCCTTTTAAAGCTACATTTCTGCTTATTTTTTTAAAAAGAAATCTGCCTGTAAGGTAGTTGTCATTTGGAAAAAAACCAGTAAAATTCTGTGATGGAGGAAATAGCTTTTGGACCCTCATATAGGAAATGTAATGATTGATTGTCCTTCTTGGGAATAACTGGATCAGTTTGGGTTATTAATATGGCACATAACAAACTTCAGGGTATTTTTTTCTTCTGAGATATTACATGGAAGTTTGCAGAGTAAATGGAATTTAGTTCTACTATTACAGTGGGAAAGAGCAAAATGTGCCAAAACTATCCATGAAGGAAATAAAATAAAGCTCTTAAAAGAAAGCCTTAGCTTATAGTATTTGCAGTGCAAGTCAGTTACTTGAGAACAGTTAGTGCTAATAAATTAGCTTAAAATGCATTACAGATGAAACTGGTATGTTTTTTCTCTTCAGCTTCTTTGATTGGATTTATGCCTGAAGAGATATGGTGACATTTTTCAAGGGCTGAGCTCTAATGGGTTTTGGCTAGAAGTATTCTTCTACTTTAAAAAATACTTTAATGGCCTTAACACCATACCTTTGTCATACTGTTGTGAAGTCCAGGAGAGGAGACAAACACAAAATTTTATCAGCAGCTGGTTTGGCAGTTTTTCAGTACTCTTCTATCAAAATACTTACAGGGATGTAATTACAATGGCATAAAAGGGCTTTTACTGGCACAGACTTCTTCAACTTAACTGTAATAGGCTCTGTCTTTAAGAGCACGTTTTATGGTATTGTAAGATTCATCCAGATTAGAATGACTTTGTATGTATCATGTGTCTTAGTAACCAAAATAAAGCCTGTGATACACTCAAGAAGTTTAGATTTTCTAATACAGATGAAGTCCATCTTTGCCTACAGTGATGCTCCCTTGCTGGAAAAGCTCTTACGTTGAAAATATCTTGATGTATTTGTTTGTCTTTGTTGGTCATCTTCAGGCCTAGAAAGGCCTGCAGTAGTTACAGTGAGCAAGAAAATGCATGAAAGAAGTAAGTAAATTTACAGTAATGGTCACAATTTAGAAGAATAGAATATTTAAGCTACTTTTTAATATCTGAAGGAAAATTATATTCATAGAAGAAAACTAGAAAAGACATTATTTGAAGTGATTGTCATAAAAATTCACACATAGCTTAGTCTAAGAGGTTAAATTAAAAAGAGACATGTATTTGGACAATGAGCTGTGACAGCTGTTACTGCTCTTGCCTTTTGTAAGAATATGACTAGAAAGATTGTTTATGTAAGTGGCTTGGCCTAAATGTTGTTTCAGAATTTGTGCCAAATACATAAATTATTCTTAAGGTACTTTGAGCCAAAATCTGTCTTCTTGATTGCCTAGGTGGCTCCTACTAATTTTAATGAAGAGTACATGTTTTAATTGAAGCACAAAATTGGGTCTCTGATACTGAGGTTGTTTCTGTAGGAATGTGTAAGCAATTTTAGGATACTTAAGGAGCACATTTGTCAGATGCATGCAAACTTTTATAGCGTTCCATTAGGCAATTGTAAAATGCAGAACAGAGGGATTATATTTCTTCAGTCAGGCATTATTCAGATGTTTTTAGTTGTCAAATCCTGAAATATTTTTTATTCTCATGTATCTAAAACCTCTAGTCAAAACTTTTTGAGTTGTTCCCTAAAAAGTGTAGGTTTTTTTTACCTGATTTGATTTGTAAAAATTGCCATTTACAATAAAGACTGTATATCTATTTTATGTTACAAGTAATTCTATAAACATTTTCAGTGTACTAGTAGTTTTGTCTCTAGGCCGTGACAACTTTTCATGGTAGTAGGACACTTTTATCTAACTGGCATGTGGAGGTTAGTGAAAATAGAGAATTTGTTTTTATTATACATTATCAATTGATGCATTTATTCAGACAAATATAGGATCGTTGCCCTAAGGTGCTTATATATTAACCTCTAGCAATTTGCCCCAAGAAGTACTGTGGAAAAAATAAAAAAGACAAGAACAATTTGCTTGAATAAGCAAAAAATATTGTCTTGATGGTTCTATATATAGACTTAAACATATTTGAAATGTTACAGCAATATAAAATTCTATAAATTCAAATTGGGTTGAGGGAATGAGTAAAATGATGTAGCATGTAAAATCATCTGACTGATGGTGAAACAGATTATATTTTATGTCTTGTACAGAAGTCTCTCCCTGAGAAGTTTTCTGTCTACTTTTCTGAATGTTCTTATATTTAAGAAACAGAATACAGCTACAAGATTATAAATGTCTGCCTGAAACAGTTGTTACAGAAGTATTCTGTTTTCAGGAATATTCTGGAATATTACAGTTGCTGGGTAAGAAGTGGTTACTCAACACTATAATTCCACAATTTGTTAATCAAATTAACAATACTTTGACCACTGATAGGATTTGAGATTCAGACACTTAAATTTTGAATTCTGTACAGTTATTATGTGATGGAGTTATCCAGACTGTTGTCAACAAGGATCAAGTTAGCAACCTCCAGAGAGATAATTATCCTGCCGCATAGGAAACACCTGGATGTCATCCAGTGAGCGGTTCTTGACATGCCATTGACTGTAGTGATGAGATTTCCATCAGCTGATGACAAATTCAGTCCCTGTCTCCCCTGTCTCATGCACCTTAGATATCTGAGACTGAATCCTGCAGAAGGGCCGTATTGTTTTTTACACATGAACACCTGGTTCCATTGGAGCTTTGTTAGAGTTCTGGAGGTATCCATGTAGGGCTGGCAGGTGTGAGATACCTAAGAAAAAGTGTTTGGCTTTCAGGAGCAGCAGCTGGAAGCTGCTTGCCATTATATTGGATATAGGTATCTGTGAATGGGAATGTGTGGTCCTTTGTATTTTCTTTCCTGATGTTTGATTTCAAAAGGAGAATGTAACTAATAAAAAATCACTAGAAGATTTCATTAGGCGAGCTATAGAGAAAATAAAGCTTTTAGAAAATAGAAAACATGGTAATATCGTGACTGAGTGAAGAGCTGCAGTATTTGCTTACACATTAATTTACCCTCAAGGATGTACTGCAGTCCTTACAGATGACTTCACACAGAATGGTTTGCAGGACTGTTTTTTTGCCTTCCCACCCCCTTTTCTATTTTCCTCATCCATTGTACCATTGTTTTCTTTCTTCCAGTTTCAGGAAGTCCTCCAACCTGCCATCTTATCACTCCTGCCCAACCTAACCCTGTTTTTATTGAGATGTGTAGTAAAAAATATCATCCAGATAGAGCTGCTGCAAATCCAGAGCTCTCAAATAAAGATTTTTCAGGATTGTCAAATTTTGCAGTTTACAATGACAGTAACTGTAGACCATACATGCTTTCTGTACAACATTGAGCATTCTGGTACTCTTATCTAGATGTGCCTTACTGTGAGGTTTAGGATGCCTCTGAGCAGTCAGAAGGAGTCAGTTCCTGAGATTGGTGGGCACCTGCAGTCTGTGCTGATTTAATCTGGAATTATGACTTCTGGTTCAGACCCTTTGGCTGTAGTTCATTAACTAGTGTGCCTTTCCTTGCATATATTTGCATAAAAAGGCAAGCTATCCATTTTGTCTGTCAGCATGGTGCTATGCAATGTGCTGGTTTCAAGACAGTTGTTTTCTGGGAGCTTAATGCCAACTTGCTTCCATAATCTTGCTCTCTGATTCCTTTGAGAACTTGCTCAAAAGTCCTGTTAAGATGAATGGCAGAAAACTAGGTGAAGCATTGCATATCCCAAATGCCCACTTAACATTTTTTTGCTGTGCTACAGCACCACCTTTATCACGATTATATTCCATCTCAAAGAGTCGTAGAATCATTTAGGTTGGAAAGATCATCAGGTTCAAGCGTTAAAGATCATTTCATCATTTTTATATCTGCACACTATGATAGCTCACTTTAGGATGTCTAGAAGTGTATTACTCTCAGTCTTTCCCTTTATGTGTTGCAGTTCATGACAGGAAAGATCAGTGTGTTTGAATAACATTTGAAATTGATGGATAATTAATTAAAATACACAGCTTCAAGTTAAAGTTAAAAAAAATCCCATGCCTATTGAGTCACAATTCTAGAGTACTTTTAGAAATGATGTGTGATACGTGTCAGCTAAATTTCAAATTTAAGAAAAGCTTTGGAAGAATTTTGCTTGTCCAGTTACCAGTCTAGGTTTATACAGTGCTGAAATGTAGTGATGCCTGTTTGAGCTGCAGAGGTGAGCTGTAACATTCATGTGCACTGAAAGCAGAGTGTGCTCCTGTGGTGCAGTCTGCGACAGTCTGGACAGCCAAAGTGTCTTCCCTTCTGCCTTGGAAGTAGAAATGGATGTAGAAATGCTTTGTAGTCTGTCCCAGACAGACTATTGACAGGGTAAACGTAACTAGCTTGATTCTTCCGGCACAAGGCTGAAGTTTGATTTAGCAGTTTATGTTCTATGACAGTTTAATCAGAACTATTTATTTATTAACTCAGCTGCCGGATTGTCCTGCTTACCTCTCAACACCATAATGTTAACCTTCATTACTCAGCCTTGGAGGGAAAATCAGATATTAGTTGGTTTTTAGACTGTGGTTTTATGGCTGGCTTAAGCTGTTCTAAGTTCAGGCTCTCAATTAAAGAGGTGTTTACAGACTCCTCTCTCTTCCCTTTTTGCCCACATCCCCAACCCAGACATCTGATTTTTATGAGACTGCTGAGTGAGCTGAATGGGAAAGTTTGCTTACCTAAAAAAAACTGGTCAATTTTTCATCTAGAATGCGTCTTCTAGCACATTTATATCAAAAGGACTAGGCTAGTAGGAGCTAGTCCTAGTTCAGGACTGCCCCTGTTTTGATGGCATTATGAATTTAGATTTGCTTATGCTCATCACAAAACCATAAACTAAAAACCCCATAGCAATTAGAGATAAAGAAATTCAGTATGGATGCATAGCCTTCCTTGCTCATGTGTAGCATGCATTGAAAAATAGTTGGAGAGAAGGCATTTTTTAATAACTTGAAAAGAATTTGAAACAAAATAGCTATTTTAGGTCACTTTGTTTAGGTTTAATTTTTTTCTCCTCAACTAATATGTGAAACTATCTCACCTTTAAAGTATTTCCAAGTAGTGTTTATGAGTTATCATGTAAAATAAAGGATTTTAGTAATTTTAATGTTTCATTAGACTGTGTTAAGATACATGAAGAGCTTATTGTGAAAGGATTCACATTGTCTCTTCACAAAAGATTCAATGAATACAATAGGATTTCTAAATATGGGACAGAAAAAAATTCAGTGTATAGTGGGAATATATCTGAAAAAGCCAAGATAAATGTAGAAAACTTACCAGAATTTCCAGTAACTTTTTGCCTTTTTCTTCCTGTTGTACTTGGGATTAATGGAATTATAGCTTCTACTTTCATAGAATTAAGCAATATTTCTGTCACATAAGTAGAATGCAATTCTAAAAGCACTTATAGGAGCACCATATTTGTTTGTTATGCTGATCATCTTCACTGGTTTACTCTGAAATTTAAAAATATCCAAATTTATTGTCCTTAGATTTTTTTTCCTTCTGCCCAGATATTTGCATCATCAGTATACTTTCGGTTAGTAGATTTTTCCATTAAAGCAACAAGCATAACTTCTGAGTACAGTGAAAACTTTCTAGTTACAATTACTAGGATGATTGGTCTATCAATGAGGTGGACAAGAGATATGTTTAAAACTACTTAGGCCAGGCAGTACAATGTGAATCGCATGCTTCAGAGTAGGAGATTAATATTTTTTTCAAGACAGCCTCCTTTTTTATTTTTCTGTTGCTTTTCCTCCCCCTTTTGCCATAATGGCGTGAAGAGGCACGCACAGATGCCTGCTGCCAGCGTGTGATACTTAACCTGACCGTCAGAGCAGCCTCACAAAGGACGGCCTTTCAGGTCCCCCAGTGGAACAACCACTGCATTTTATTGTGGCGTGAAATTAGAAGTGAAAAGCCCTATGGCTCTTGCTGTTTAGTAATGCGGAATATGTCGTTCCTGATGGTGATGGTAGTGCTGGGAGGCAAATGGAAAGCCAGGGGAGAGAAACAAAGTAACGATTTAGACAAAGAGGGCCCCCCTTTTTTTTTGTCGTCTCTGATTGTTTGGTGGTCTATAAAACCATAGAACTGTAGTGGATACAAGCAAAAAGAACATTTAGTTGCGGCTCTCTCATTCAGAAATGTACGTGTGAATTTGCAGGGTGATGTATAAGGCAAGTCATCTGTTATCAGAGGAGTTCACTAGTTTAACTCATTTATAAAACGGCAACAAAAAAACTGACTTTGCTTGGAGAGAACAGCGCTGCTCTGACAGACACTTTAAGTTGCACAGCAAGATGGTGTTTATAACAAGACTGTGTGTGGTTTTCTGAAGCTGCCTTGTAACAGATTGGGAGGGGAAAATGCCAGCTTTGAGAGGCTTTCCCTTGTCTGTTTAAAATTAAAAGAATGATGTTTTCTCAGTGGAAATTCTTGACATATATAAAATGTCAAAATATTTATGCTCACTTTTACTTTAAAACTATTATGTAATCACTAAAGCAAATGGTCAACTATTAGAAAATGAAAAGGCAGTTTATGAGAGAGACATTTTAGTACATAAGATGGGCTTCTTTTTTATAGAGTCATAGAATAATTTGTTGGAATAGACCTTTAAAGTCATCAATTGCAACTGTAGTTATCCGTGAACTGAGCACTATCCCTACTGCTGGAAACAACTGGTGAAATTCCATCCACAATTCTAATATCTGGAAGGGAAAAGCTGTTACATTTTGCAGCCTTGTGTTGTTAGCAGTAAACATTACTGCATTTTTATTCTGTCTGCATGGCAGTGGTGGCAGGGAACAGTGGCCTAGAAACAGTAGGGACATACAGGTGGAAATTTTCTTACTGTGTTGCTTACTGTCTAGTTCCAGATGCAATCATGGAGAAGCTTTCAAAGCAGAAAGGAAAAGGTTGACTGATCTATTGGATTGGATTCCACAGATTGGTGGAACAGATGCAAACATGACAAATCAGTTTATTGGTAATTTGCACTGCATGATTCCAGCCTGAAGAAAGTTCAGACAGAGAAGCAAAACTGCTGATATTGTTTAATTCAGGGAGCTCATTTCATTGTTCATTAATACAGTAGCTACACTGCCAAAGAAGTCTGTATGTAAGCAATAGCATAGAAAGAATCAGGAAGGCACTAAGCAATTAAAGCTATTACCACTATCAGAAGGAGTCTATTACAGAGAGCTTCTTAATGTTTTTAAAGTGTATCACTCTTAGCTGGATTTAAAATAATTTATGCGCTTTGCTGCAGTATATATTTTGTATGTGCTCCAGGCTTGACTTGCTGCTTCATCACATTTTGCCAATGCTATGCCTTATATCTTGACAGGTGAAAACTCAGGATATGGAGATTCAGAATAAGGGCTAGGAAGAGGTTTGAAAGAAAAACCAAATTAATTGGCTCTGGATGCAACACACAGAAGCAAGGTAACAGAAGGATAGGGAAATGATCTTTGAGGCAACAATTTGAACAGGGATAATTAGAACAACAGTTTAAGTCCATAGTAGGTTGGTAGATGAATCAAAGATGTGAAAAAAGAAGAGAGAGTAAAAGAGTATTGTCTCTGTAGCAAAGACGTGCTGGTGGAACAGGTATGGCACTGAGAAAGAGCCAAAATATGTGTGCCTATGACAAGCATTTCAAAAGAACTCCTGGAGGATCAGAAGTGCTGCTTGGGCATACCCCTTCATGGTGAAAGGTTGACATTTAAGGCTCTTCTCTAGAGAAAAACTCATTGCTTGTACAAGAGGAAATAACTTCAACAGGAGAGAGAAGGCTCCATCAAATACTCTATGTTTAGGAGTTTCATCTTGAGTCTAGGAGATTTTGAGTTCAATTCCATGTTTCAAAATCAGGCAAAATAAGAGCTCAAATTGTTCTTTGGTGACTGTTAAACTTTAGGCTGTGAGGCAGAAAGAAGAGAAGAAAGTACGTGTCCCAGTTTCATGCTGGTACAAAACCCTGTAAACAAATTTTGACAAGAACTGGTCAGCAATGAACTAATGTTTGGGAGCCAATTTTCTGTTGACATCGATGGCCATGATTTTGACTTGGTAACAAAGAATAGAAACATGAAAAGAATCTTAGGATTATTCTGTCCTTTCAAACAAACACTTCTGCTGGCAAAATTTGACATGCCAGACAACTGAGCTAGATACCAAGCTGTCAGAGTTGAAAGTTGTTTTCATTCTAAAAGGATTATGGTTGAAACTGCTGCATTTCAGCTGAAGTGTGATGATATGGCTTCCCCTCTTTTATTTTTTTTTAATGCTAACTTACTTCTCAAATATTTTATGTCAAACAGTTCCTTTTTCAACACTTTCAGTGATTCTTGCTTGCAGTACATGTACAACTTTCCTAGCAGCTTTTATTTTCTGTTTAATTTTGGAAATTAATAACACAGGCTACATGGACTTCTAGAATATTTGACCTGAAGTTCTTGGCAATGGTCTTGGTCTTTCTGGTGCCATAATTTTAGGAACAAAGCCTGTAATGCTACTTTGTATATTTAAAGGTCTGACAGACTTAACTGATATACTGTGACTTGCCCTTTCCCTATCTGTGTTCCAGGAAATACTGGTACTCTTCCTAGTCAGATCCTATAGGTCATAAGGCTTCCTTTATTTGCTTAGGATATTGAAGGTATTCAGTAACTCAAATTGCTAACAGTTAATATTGTGAGACTGGCTCCCTGATGTTGTGTACTGAAATGAGCTGGGCAATTAAGAAAAATAAATGTTTCAAGCTCATGTTTTTGTTAGATAACCAACAATTGGCTCTTCTTAATATTTCTTTTACTCTAAGTCTTAATTTGATACTAGTAAGTTTGCATAACTGTGGAGAGTGGTAATGCCTGTCCGTGTGTGTGCTTTCAGTCCCTCCACACCCAAGTAAAATAAATACACACCAAATGCAGCTATTTGCTCTAGCAGTTTAAACTACAGTGCTCAACTTTGCACCCAGTTGAATTTCTCAGAAATGTTTCATTCTGCTCTGAAATAACCGTTTGGATGACCAGGCCACTCTCCAAAGTGCTGGTAACAGATAGGAGACAGTTGCACCTAAAACTGCTGTAGTGTGCTTCATTAGATATGTTTCTAAGCTTTGTATGAGGCTGAGTGAGCAGAGCTGAATTCAAGGTTTTGACCACATCTCTGCTAAAGTAGCAAAATAGAGCTTCAAAGAAACACATCAGTGCATTGTCCTTCTCTTATTTGGATATTATTTTGAACATTTTTTTGCCTGTGTCCTTCAGAATTTTGTAATTTGAAAATACTATAGATATGTTCTGCATGGCTTGGTGAAGGTTCTAGTGGACTGCTATGAGACACTGACAGTCCCATCTGCAGAAACACTTTCCTGTTTGTTGAGAGCACACTTCTTGGATGTGAAACTAGAAGTTAAACTTTTTAATGCTGGTTTAGAAATATAAACAGTATTTCTTATGTAACATAAGTGATATGTCTTAAGTTCCGTATTTCACCTGCAGGTTGTATATGCCATCCTCCCTAGATAAGAATTATTAAAAATAAATATCAGTTGCATATATAAAATGTTTTGTGTCTCTGTTACACAGTTTTGTTATTCTTTTCATAAGGGATATACCAAAATCGGCCAGGAAATAAAATTCTCATTCCTCTTGACTAAGGTTAGTGCTGAATAGCATATACTCCCTCTTATGTTTTGATATTAGAAGTCAAGACAAAATGCTGTATGCTGACAACCTAACCCTTGGCACTTTTAATGCTAAGTTGCTTTGCATGAAGTCGCATGTGAATTAACTAGTAAAGTATCTTAGGGTGTTAATTGATGGTGTGGCTGCTGTTCCTTGTCCTTATCAGATTCTTATTGCTACTGTAGGACCCTGGAGGTTTGTGCTCCATTGTTTTACCTTACAGTTGTTGAAGATTCAGAATGGTTATGGTAGCTGTAACTGCACCTCCAACAGAGACACCATTCCCTTCATTTCTGTGCCAGCCATTTTGTTGTTTCCTTGTTCTGAGTGGTAGATTTCTAAAAAGTACAAAGCAATCATTATTAGCCCTAAAACATAAGATTACACTGTCTGAATGTTGGTTACAGATGAAGGATTTTTATTTTTCTTTATATATACATATATATATATACATATATATACACATATATATACACATATATATACATACAGATATATATAAACATTTATTAATTAGAATAAAGTAGTACTTGCAGATGATAAATTCCACATTAGCAACCTGTTCCTTATCATCTATCCTTACCACAATCCACATCAGGATGTAATCAATCTAGTACAACAAAAAACACATTTCAAGAAATTTAAAACCCCCTAACTATTTAAAACCTAAGATCTGGCTTTCATTCAAAACCAGCTCTACAATTAGCAATACTTTCAGACAGTATCAGCTGGGTTCCCAGTGTACATGATAATGTCACAGAATAACCCCAACTGTAACTAATTTAATTAAGACTTGATCCTCGAATACAAAATCACTCCTTTTCACCAAATCCTGATGCTCACTGACCTACGGGAGAGAAAACAGGCAACACAGACAGGGAACCATTCTCTGTCATTTAACCCTTTTGTTTATTCAGTTACAAAGGAAATATATCACTAGTGTAATTCTCACGAGAACCTCTTTAACATAAACAGAGGAGTAACTCCAGGTAGCCACATGAAACTACTATTTTACACAAAAAGATTATGTTTCACAGTTGCTTCTATTAGGCTTTCAAAGTTTTGAAGATACGTAGACCTCTCCCAGTCTACATTGTGTAACTGAATTCAGGAGTTGGTTGTGGTTTAAACCGAGCTGACAACTAAGCCCCACACAGCTTCTCAGTCAGTTCCCCCCCATGATGGGATGGGGATAGAGACTCTGAGGAGTAAAAGTGATAAAACTTGTGGTTTCAGATAGAGTTTTATAGGTAAAATAAAAGTTGTGCATCAGAGCAAAGCAAAACCATGAATTCATTCACTGCTTCCCCTGAACAGGCAGGTATTCAGCCATCTTCAGGAAAGCCAGACTCCTATCACACGTACCAGTGACTTGGGAGTACAAAAGCCATCACTCTGAATGCCCTGCCCTTCCTTCTTCCCCCATCATTATATGCTCAGCACAATGGCATAGGATAGATATCCCTTGGGTCAGTTAGGATCAACTGTCCCTGCTGTGTCCCCTCCCAACTCTGGCACCCCCAGCCTTCCCTGGTGGGATGGGGTGAGGAGCAGAAAAGGCCTTGATGCTGTATGTAAGCACTTGTAAGCACTGCTCAGCAGTAATAAAAACATCCCTGTGTTATCAACACTGCTTCCAGCACAAAGCCAAAGCGTATCCCGTACTAGCTACTGTGAACAAAATTATCCCAGCTTAACGCCAGCACAGACCTAAAATGTCACACTGAGTTCTAGAAAGCTGATGACTAGTGCTCTGAGAATTCATTCTGCTAATGAGGGAGGAGAGGGAAAAGAGAGAGAAGCAAGAGACTGACGGCGTAAAATGGATCTCACAAAATGCTGAGAGGCTTCTTGAACAGCATATATCAACTTGGAAGCTAATATGACACCTACTGATTCTGCAGTTGAACTCTTTTCTTTGGATTCATGGATTTTTTTCAGCCTGAGTAACTGATTTTTTAGGTCAGCTTTACTTCTAATAGTTTATTTTATACAAGATAGATGTGTTCAGTGGGTGCCTGATCTGATAGGGTGTATGAGCACCTGAAATTGCTTATACCTGAGGTGCTGCAACGTCTCATCTTTGGCACTTAGTCATGAGGAAAGGTGCCCACAAGCTGAGTGCAATACTATGAGCATTTACATGGAGCAGTGCTTGTGTGAAGCCTTTGAATCAGTTGAGCTGTCCAGCATGGGTTTTGGAGAGCATGGGGAATGATCCACTGAGGAAATGAGATTCACCTACCAGCCTATGTAGGATTCTTCACTCCTGAAATTGTCACTGGATATAGTTCTGTTTACTGGAGCTTTCAGTTTTATAAAATACAGTCACACCTGTGTTTTTGGGGGAAGAGATTTAAACTGGAGATTAAAAAAAAATAGAACAGGCATCTTTAATGAAGTATGTCTAACTTCAGTTTCAGAACCAAACACTTCTTATTTTAATATGCAGAATGCATGTAATTTGCTGTTAATCTTACACCCATCTAAAAGTTTAGTAGGACATGAATTAACATAGGAGAGACAAATGTATAAATAGACTTTTATGAAAGAAGTGACAAAAAATTATGTACATTCCTCAAATGGGCAGCCAGAGACCTAATATTTTTCACCAAACTAAGATGCTATTCATTGGTTTGAACTAGGTAAATGCACAGCCATGCATTTACTGTTCTTCAGACATCTCACAGTCTGAATTTTAAGAAACAGAAAGATGTTTAAAAAACATCTTTAAAACATTAAAGATGTGTAAAAATACCACATATCAAAATAGTTATTTCTCTCTTGCTGTTTTTGTTTTATATTGTGTTTGCTGCTACTGTACTGAGATTTCCAGATTCACTCCCAGCCATCTCATGGTTCTGTTGGCTGCAATCATATATTGAAATGTACCCATCACCAAATCATTTTCTGTAGGACTGATGAACACTATATTCTCCTTTGACTCTGGGAAAATTCCCGACCCTGTTCTCTACTTAGTGTCTGATAGTGAGCAAATGCATTTTTCAGGTACTTGTTCTCATTCATGGCCAGTTATTAGGAAATTGTACAGTGAAAGGTGTTTTGTTTCTTTTTTTTTTCTCCCAGCCATCTAAGTTCCATTTAATTAAGTTCATAGGACAACAAAGCACTTGTATTGTATATATATTGTAAACACAAGCCATAAATTTCTGACTTTGCTGTTGGGAGCAGTGGGAATGGTGAATGATAATGAAAAGAATAATTATATTCCAGCTGTAACACTTAGATTCCATTGTTTCTACAACAGTTTGCATTTGACTTGGTTTCCACTCTGGTGAAGTAAAAAGCCTTTTTAGACAAAAATATTGCAGGTAGTCTCTTACACTCCGACAGAAATAATTTTTTTGTTGTTTAAGTAGTTAAAAATACATCATTTGCAGCCAGTTAATTGAAATATATTTTAATAAATATATAATAATTAAAGAAATATGTATTTCAGTACTTAAATGATGTTTTGCAATTCATTAGATTCTGGAAAGTGCTGTGTTGGTGTAATTCTCTTCCATTCAGGTCAAAGGCATAATTACCTAAGCAAAAGTGTTAGTAGACTTATTTTGAAAACCCCTTTACTAACTAATGTAAATGGCATGCATCATATGCTAATCTTCTGGTTGCTTTATTTATAGATTAAAAATTAGGACAGGAGAGAATTCTCTAACGTGGCCCTTGAATGCACATTTTTTTTAAAGATGAAATAAAAAATACAACCCAAAATATTTTAAAGCAATTGCAACCATTTTTCCTTGAATGAAACGGTGTTTTGCTCTTGTTTCTAATTTTATTCAATCTAAATATCAGCAGGTCTATAGCATTGTATTATACATAGATTTGTACCTATGAGAGTGTGCATATGTACACACACCTTCCCACTCCCCAGAGACTGAGGGTTGACAAATACTGAGGTGCTTTCTATTAGCAATTGTTTTGGCTTTTGATACAACTGCTTACTACTAACTCTGCAGCAGTCTGGATGCAGGAAAAAGGCCTCCAGCTTCCAGATTTAAGCACTGGGGTTGATGAAACAAGCTCTTTATCAGGATTTGAGTTATCAAGGCTGGTGTGATTAACACCCATCGTCTTCTGACAAGTGCCACTGTCCCGTGATGTTCAGTGCTGCGTTTCACATCTCATCCCACCTCAGCAGAGCAGAGCCCACATGTGGTGCCAGGGCAGGGTGAGTGATGGCTCCAAGGGACCTGTGGCACCTGCCAAGTGGACTGCAGGGATGCTTCCTGTGCCACTGCCCTGCTGCCTGCTGGAGGTCTGCCATCCACATGCCTAAGCTTAGCTCCTGTGGGCAGGTGGCTATGTCTGCAAGGTATTTTTGTTAGATAAAGTAGAGCCCAAACCAGCTGCCTGCTGCTGCCTTGCCCAGATTCCTCCTTATCCTGAATCAGATCACTAGACAGTGGGAAGGATCTCAGATCTCAGCTCATTTATATTTTAATTCAAAGACTCAAAGGTGAGACCTGGATGGAAGCTTCCATTGTTTCTAACTGCCCACTTTAGGGAAACCTCATAACAGGTTAACCAAGAGGATAAATGCACAGACCTGGGTTTGTGAGGTATTCTCATCTTTGCTATTGCAAGGTTAATAACGATCTCTTTAGCAAGACAGTTCCAGATCTTCTCTTGGCAACATTTTTGTCTGCTAGCAGTTCCTCTTCAGCCAACATGGTGCAATGGTACAGCTCTACTAAAGGCAGGCGGTCGGTTTCTGCAGCTGCCCGTGGTGCCCAGCTAGCCCAGTCCTCTGAGGACTCCTCATACTGCAGGAGTAGGGAGATTTTTTTTTAAGTGTTTAGGTAAGTGTGTACCCTAATCAGAGCCTGAAAGAGCCTGTGCAGGCCTTATGACAGGCTCCATCATCTCTTTCCCTTGATACATTCTGAGAGCAGTTGGACTGCAGGGTTGTGCTCAGCCCTGGTTCGTTTTGTCCATCTTCCCTTTGAAGATGCCCATTGTCTGCCTGCCCCGAGGCAGGAGGTGCTGGGGCCCAGTGAAAGTAGCTTGGGCTGTGCTGAGTGACTTTTGAAACAGAGGGACAGCCAGATGAGGCGTCAGGGGCTGGAGCCTTACTTGCATTGGAGATAAAGACTGGTACAAACACCTTGAACAAACCTGGCAGTCTTGAGCATCACTGACAAAGTCACAGAATGGTCAAAATGTTACTCATTTTGTATTTAAACCACTTATACCTCAGTAATTTTGGACTAAATTAATTGAACAGGAGAGCTGTAAAATGACAATGGGATTGGGCTCAAATGTGTAATTATCTGTACCGCAGGAGAAACAGCAGTGTGGAATTAATTGAATTTACTGACTTCAGTGATGTTTTGTAATGTATCCCTCTAATTAATCTGTATACAACACATTGACAGTTTTGAAGAGCTAGAAACTGAGTCTAAAATACCAAAATATATATAAAGAAAACGCTTAAGTGTTTTTGTTTTTTTTTTCCTGAAATATGTAGCCTCTGTGACTAATGATTTTATTACAATTTTAGGCTTAAAATTGTAGCAATAGGCTTAAAATAGTAACTGCTAGTAAGAAAAATGCCTAAATTTTAAAACACTCTTGTTTTTACTACGTTGATGATACTGGTGTATCACTGAGGTGTAGCCCATATGAATTCATGTTTGATTTTGAATAGGATAAATGTATATTGATCCAATCTAATACTATGTGTAAGAGGAAATTATATAAATACTGCATTGTGTGTCAAAGGCCTTTCTTTTTGGTACAGTAAGTGTCTTTCTACTATTACCAGGAGGAGTAGGTACTAGTAGCTCCCAACAATGCTAGTATTTTCCAACATTTTATGTCTAACAATGGAAGAGAAGAGGTTTCTGGATGTGAATCTGAATTTATATTTCAGCTGTTATAAATGCTCTTACAGTGTGATTTTTCTTTATGCTGTGTGAAGCTTAGCTCTGTATCTCAGCTCTCTGTATAACCATTGCAGGAAAGGTTGACAGTGAAGTAATGACAATATGGTACTTGAAATAAAGTGATTTTGCTAACAGACCAGTGAACATTATCTATTTATACAGATATAGTGTTTTAACCTCTGCTGAGTTTACTCCATAGCTTGATGAAATAGTTTCTCACTTGGGAAGGCAATGTGCCTGTCTAATCTTTAGGCTGGTCAGTGAGGAGATTTCACTTTCTGTAGCTTAGAGTAGTACTTTTGGTATTGTCTCTGTGATCCAGGAACATGGTGTTAAATGGTATTAAGACCTACATCCAGTAAGTCAGGAAGTAGGATGGCATAATAAACAAGTGAGTCAATTGCCTTGTCCTGTAAGAAATACTGAAAATATTTCTTATAATCTAACCATGACTTCACATGACCTTGTTCGGACACCATGACTCAACATAATTTTATCCCCAGGAGAAGTGGATTATTAACTTCCTGTGGACCGAAAAACTGGAGAAGAAATAAGGTTGTTTGTGGTTGTTTATTTCCTTCTCTTTCTGACACTTCTCTGCCACCTGATTCTTCCTAGTGCCTGGAGCCCTGCAAAGAGTCCTGGGACCTAAAGAAAAACCATTGCCAAAGCTTCTGTGAGGTAGGTCAGCCTAAGGGCACGCTTTCTCACTTTGTTCTGGCAGTCTCTTTAATTTAAATTATTAGTTTCAATGAGACAGCTGAAAACCATGGTATTTTTGCAGCATTTGCCTTCATTTGAAAGGATACACATTTAACAATGTAGACATATTAATTCTGAGTTAAAAAAGGCTTCTTTTCTAAGCAAATGATTTATCTCGACTTGTACTTTAAAAACTCGATCCAGTCACATTTACATAGCATCTCTCAGGAGGTGCAGTTAACATCCCTCCTCTGAGATGCTATTTCTACTACCTGCATTCTATCTGTTCTGGCCATGTGTAAGAAAGACAATCTTTGTTTAAAAGATAGATGTTATTGTGTGAAAAAACCTTGTGCAGGATAGCTAGAACAGATGATTTTCCTGTATGTGAAAGTCAGTCTGATTTATAAAAGAGTAGTTCCACGGGAGTAATTGGATTGAAGTTCAGAAGACTAATATCAAAATATGTAATTGTTCAAGAACAAATATTTTGAAAGCTATTTTTGAACCATCTATCAGAATAATCTGTGAAGAAGCAAACCTGAATCAGTCAAACTAGAGCAAAGATTTTTTACTGGGTTTAAAACATGGCTCTGAGTTGGTAGAAGTGATCTGTTGAAGTTCTTAAGTACTTTTAAAAAATGGAAGTATCAGCTCAATAGAAAGTTGCCTTATTATAAAAAAGGTTCAAATATATTCAAGTCTATGAAAGTGAGTTCCTAGGAAGATTTTAATCTTTTGTTATAAAAAAATAGATTTTTTAATAGCAAAAGATTAAAATTTTTACTGATCTTACTGGTACACTGATTGAACTGATCTTACTGGGACACTGATTTAACTCCTCTCTCTTTACTCTGGACACTTTTTTTTCTTGTATAAGAGAATGTCCTATGTTTAAATTATTTTAAGCATCATGAAGATGGTCAGGAAAACCTGTAATTTCAACTAAAAATATTTTAGATGCAACAGTGTGTTAAGAGTGATTACTGAATTACTGATCTATGTAGTTACAGCAGAAGACAAAATAAAGCTTTCTCATGAAAACCAGGCCTTGTAAGAGTTTTTTAACCCAGATATTTGCTACTTTCTCATATACAAAATTCTAGAGTACTGTAAAAAAAGTGGTTTCAGTGGATCTAATTTGTGTTGTTATTGTATATCGCTCTTCACTCAGGCTGTATGTTTCCAGATATGGGTGAAAATATGTATAAAATTGGTTTAAAAGGAAAACATTTGTAGAACACTGTTCTATTGTAGTTAAAAACAGTGAGCATCCTTCTTTGATTAGTGTTTTGTGGTTAAAGCTAAATTTAGAACTTCAAAGGCCCATAATGAGGAGCAGCACATTTAGCAGCTAACTGAAAAATGAGCTGTGAAATAGGGTGAGGAGGAGAAGCCTTGAGGACGTATTATGCCTCAGGGAGCTATAACATTTTTAATTAAGTAGCTGCAAATTTGTGATGTTTTAGGATTTGAAATTAGCTTCAAACACAAAAGCCGGGGACCACTTTCCTTTCTCTCAGACTCATGTATACTCTGTAGACATTGACTGAGTTAAAGGAGGCTGTTTTCCTGTGAATGTTTTCAATCTTTTTGCATTTTGTAAAAAATCTGGAAGTAACAATTTAGCTTTGTGCTTCTCAAAGTCCTTGCTTGATGTGTTACTTCTTAGGTACCAAATGAGTGTACTGCTGAATGTTAAAGGGAACCTGATGTGTGAGGGACAATTTTATCTGATTGCTTGGTTTGTTTTTTTTCCCTATAAATCTAGTTTCTTGCTCGTTTAGCTTTTAACTGGTTAACCATGGCATCAGGTGCATTTCAGTCAGGGCAACAGCAGGAGTGCATGTCCAAGAATCACCAGCATCAGTAGGAGACATAGAGACTGCTCAGTTTTGCAGCATTTAAGCTGGTTAAAACCTGTAACACCCAAATCCATGCCTGAAAGCTTGGTTAAAATTCTTGACTGTTCTTTATGAAAAGATGGGAGGGGTGATGTAGGGATACATTCTTGAGCCACAGCGACTTTAGAGAATAAGTAGTCTGTGAAACACCTGGGGCTCTGTAATAGCTGTCTTCCTCATTTTGCCAGAAGTAAAAGAAAAGTAAAAACAAGAAAGTAAAACATTTGAATATGGAAGAAGTTTCAGAAGTTACATGGCTAGCTGGATATAGAGAGTGGGTTATAACTCCTGGGTAGGCTTAGGAATCTGTAAGTCAGATCTGTCAGGGTGGAAGGTTTTTGGTTGCTCCAGCGTGGAAAGGCCAGCTACAGACAATGCCAGTTACATGCTGCAGTCGTTCGGAGGGAATCACTTTAGCTGGTTCTGCACCAAACTAAACAAAGAGGAGATGTAGTTTCCATGTCACACACAGTATTCTCCCAGAGTTGTAGAAGCCGTTTTAAATACTGTTTTAAGTGGACCTTGCAAACTTCGGAGTATTACATACGCTGTAAAATGTCTATGCATTGAAGCATCTTCTTAAATGTCCAGGACTAGGTTTCTCAAGTAAGTAGCATTCACTTTGATCTTTAATCAGTATATTTAAAGCTTATTTTAATTTGTATTTTCTGCTGACCATTTAATCATAAATGCAGTTCCAGTTCTATGAAGAGTTATACGATTACTAATATGCTGGCAAGAACATAAAGATGCTGCAAAATCTTCTCTTAGCCAACTTAGTTCAAACAGTATAATGAAACAAGATTTCCCTTATTTATCTAGAGTGGCATTACATCAGATATTGTGGGGAAAGTGTTATAAAGTGCAGAGGAAAGAATGTGGGGTAGTCCAAAAAAAGCAGACTGTCTGACCATTGCTTCCCCTTTGTTTTGGGAATGTTTTTAATCTGTCATTGAGCAACTTTATAGCCAGTCAATGTGAGGAAAACAAGGGAAAGCTGGCAGATATAAACAACATTGTTCCATTATATATGGTGGTCTTACTTGAGGGAATTCATCATTCTGTACTTGGAATGCTTTTTTAGAAGTGGCTTGAATATATAAATATTCAGGGGTAGTCTTGCAAAAGCTGAAAATCTGAATAATCCTTTCGGAGGTCTTGGAAAGTTTATAACATTTTTTTCTTTGGTGGGGTTTGGTTGGATTTTTTGGGGTTTTTTTTTTGGTTGTTCCTGTTGAAAGCATACACTTCTTCTGTTTTCCTTTTAGCCTCTTTTTCCCAAGAAGAATTATGAATGCCTAACTAGCTGTGAATTCCTTAAGTACATCCTGTCTGTGAAGCAAGGGGACTGCCCAGCACCTGAGAAGGCCAGTGGTTTTGCAGCTGCCTGTGTTGAAAGTTGTGAAGCTGATATTGAATGTTCTGGAGTGAAGAAATGCTGTTCCAATGGATGTGGTCACACGTGCCAAATCCCAAAAAATCTGTACAAAGGTAGAGATTATTAATATGTACTCATACTGGGCTAATAACTTCAGGCCATAGCGAAGTCCCCTAGTAAACCAGGACTTCCATTCGCTGGGAGTTTGTATGGATGGGAAGAAAAAGGAGAGGTACCTGTAGAGATGTGACTGCACAGTGATAGGGTGGAAAACCAGAGAGAAATGTTGCTTAAAATTCTGATTTTTTTTCCCCTTGTGAAGCCCATTTCTGGAAATCTATTAAATGTAAACGTGTGGCTATTATGAGTCATCTTGAAGAGAACAAACTGTCAATTTAGGTGAAATCTCACTTAATTTGATGCAGATGAGGGAGAATGCAGCACGAAAATATTTAACAATAAACAGTTCAGGTCCTATTAATCAGAAATAACATTTATGTCTACAAGCCAAGCAGATGGGACTACCAAGTAGGAACTGTGAAATAATCTGGGAAAAGAACAAATGAACACAGAACAACATGGTGAAAGATTATAATATCCGCATATAGATTTATATTAATTCATTAGTTAAATCTAAGGCAATCTTATTCAAAAAAATTTAATTGATTTGAGTCCTGAGTTTCTGTGAATAAACCTCTTCTTTGACGTCCTTTGAAAAGAACATATAAGCTAAGAAATTTTTTTTGCTTAGACAAATTCCAGATTTTAATTTACTGGAATTTAAAAAAGCTTTATACATGGAAATATTTTAAAAAATGTTCTCCTAATGCAGAAAAACAAGCATTTATGAAAAAAATATTCTTTTTCCACATGATTGGTGTTTTTGTACAAGAATCAGTTCTTCTCATGTCAGTGATAAAAACTAAATATTATTCAGTTATTCACTTATTAATCAGAGCGTGGGCTCTCTGTGGGAGCCTCATCAGCAGACCTCTGATCTGAGTTCCAGGCTTAGGTCTGAATGCATGCTTATTTCCATCTGTGGATAGAAACATGATAAAATAGGTAAAGAATGTAGTGAATTTATTTTTAAGTTCATTATTTTAACTAAAACGTTAATAAATCTTTTTCAATGTATGCAGAATGGAAACTCTCTTGTTTGCAGGAAACTTTAGAGCAGTTCCTTTAAAACTATTAGGAATTAGTACACACCAGTACATAGCACCTTTCAAAATGAAAGTTATGAAAATGGATCACTTATTTATTTCTTTTGTCTTATTAAGACAAATGACCAATGTGGTAAACAGGCATTCATGTTGTATATGAAATGATTTACACGATCAAGCTCCAAGCCCCAGCTGCAAAGCATTCCAGTAAATACAATAACTGGAAAAGGTAGAAACAAACAAACAAATAAAAGAAGATTAAATGCTGCTGGAGCTGACACAGCATATGACAGGATATGATACATTCTGTAACCACACACTGAAGGTCTCCTCTGTTTGGCCTGATTAAATTGGAGCAGAACTAACCTTCCCTAGCATCTTATCACTGATCTGCAGGAGGTGCTGGCTTGTAAGAGCATATATGTCTTGCAGAGGAAGGGCAAGCTCAATACCCTACTGCCTTCTCAGCTGATGAATTCAGCTAATTAGCCTCTTCAACCTGTCTTTCTGCAACAAAAGACAAATAGAAGTGGAGCAGCCTCGCTATTCATTTCCTCCAGGGGTAAATGACCTTGCTGTCACTAAGGAAGAGCAAACTGCAAGCATGACTAAGATCTAGTGAATAAGTTCAGTACTTATTCTTATCATTTTGACAGCACTCACAGCTTGAAAATGAACTCAGATTGAATCTAAGAGTGTGCAGAAGTTTCTGTAGTTTTACTGTTGATGAACCAGTAGAGATTAGTTACAACAGTTGACGTAAAATTCCGTCTGATTTGCTTGATTACCAAACTGAATTTGCCCTCTAGTACTGAGTGCTAAAGTCCAATCCTGAAAAAAAATTAATGTAAATACATTGCCCCCAAAGACATATACTGCAAATGCTTTTGGATTAATGTAACAAGTATTTTTTCATCTCTGTTGGGGGTATTACTAATTGGTTATGTAGCCTTCACACATTTATGTCCCTTTAGTGGAGATATCAAATGTTCTCTTCTACTCTTCTCCTTGGCCTCATTCCCCTTCTTTACACTGTCTCAACTAGCGAAGGACTTGAGAAAGTGTCTCTGCAGGTCTGTGTTAAAAAAAGGTAAACTGTGAAGGGAAGATTAGGACATTCAAAGGGTCTGATGGTGTGGCAAGATTACTGGGGTCAGATGGTTACCCATAGTTTAATGACTCTTTTCATGCTTAAAGAAAAACAGTTTTCTATTATAGTGTGCAGTTTTAAAAGTGTCCATCTCTGAGTCTTTGCAGAACTCTCTTTACAATGTTATTGATGCCATGGATGTGCCCTTTACAAAGCCCTCCATGGAAACATTTTGAATTCTGGGGGAACCAATGTTTAAGATACAGGTTTTCGTGACAGACCAATGTGCACTTACTTTCCATGGCACAGAGATGCATGTGCTGTTTGAAAGACACCTTTAGAAATATTTTTCCTGGACTCTGCTCTTGCACACATACAGTGATCAGTGATTTGAATTCTTTGGTTAAGCACTGCAGACTTTGGACTAATGCAGACTTTGGAGCATTGCAGACTGAGGACTGATTAGTTCCAGCACGAAAAAAGGGGCTGACCATTTACATAATAAAAGACACATTGAAGAGTAATTGGATCTTCACATCTGGATATTAAACTGATGGTGCTGGTTCTACAAAAGTATTTTAAAGTGCACTTGTGCTGTGCTCTCATTGTTTGTGCTGCCACGCTCCATCTGCATGCGGTTACGTAACACCGGAGAGGCTGAGATACTTGCAATCAAGTGGATCCAACTGCCCCTAATGCAAAGCAGATGGAAGTTCTCTTAACATGTAAATTGTAGGATTATTGTGTATCATAACTAAAGAAGGATTTGCAAATGTGGAAATCCGAAGTCATGTTCGTTATGTTAGACTAAGACTTCAGGCTATTGAAGGATATCCAGGGTCTAGACTGCTGTGATAACCAAATTTAGGTACTTTATTTTATTTTCAGGTGAATTTTAGGTTTCTTGAAGATCTGCAAGATCATTTTCATTTACTTGTAGCAATGTGTATGCTCAGATTTATAAGAACACCTCTTAAAATATAAAAGTAGTTTGTTCACCAGAGGAAATTTTGGTACTAAGTCCTCTGTAGCAGACTGAGGAGGAAACAATTTCTCTAACCAATACATACAGCTGGCCTTATGTGGCCAGCCATTGAAACAACGAAATAATTGAAGTACATATGATAACGTGCTAAGAAGGTTTGTATGTCAACATAGAGATCTTATTTGTGACATATCCTCAAGTGACAAAATGCTGCATACTCAAATATAAGTGTTCCTAACGTCTGTCTAGAGAAACGTACCTAACACTTGATTTGTTGATTTAATCAAAAGATGCCAAATTCGAAGAGTTGTTTTTTCCTTCAAGCTCCTGCAGATGTTTTCAAACAGGTGATATTACTGGCAGTATAACAGAAATAACCGTCCTTTGGTGCCACTGTGTAATGAGAAATTACAGTAATATTTTAGAAATATATGTTTTTCCCTGAAATGCAACAATTTGACAATGTACATTAAATGTAATGTATCTATTGCAAGACATCTTGGAAACTACCTTTCCTAGCTCTTTAGGGAAGAGTGGAGAGTGACACATCACGCACTACAGCTGCAGCATGTGAGTCAATAAGATCATGCAGCCACGGAGAAGCAAACAGCTTTCTTAAGTACATCAGACTAATGTAAGATGTATGAAGTAATCACACTTCACTGGTCTGCACTGCTAAGAGCTTAGACACAGTCTGCGTCCAGTTTTAGGCTTGACTCTGGAGAAGGGCTGTTGGACAACTGGAGAGTCTCCAGAGGCAACTGCAAGAGTGAACAGAGATCTGGGAACACCAATTTTAAAGGGAAATGGAGTGCACTGTGGTTATTAGACTGAAGAAAAAGACATTCAGGAGCATGATCACAGTCTTGTGGAACATGAAAACCTTCTCCATAGATAAAAGAATCTGTTCCCCATGATCCACGACCATCTTGGATGAGTATCAAGTTTATGATGCAGCTGAGAAGATGAAACAAGGCAGTGAGAAAGCTTTCTTGTAGAAAGGATAGAAAAGTAGTGAAACAGACTACTATGTGATGCCATGGCAATTTTGTTATTAGATGTATTTAAGGATAAATTGGGTGAAAAACTGAGTAACAGGTATAGCTGATTCTGCTTGGGATCAAAGGGATCTTTCTCCCAGTAGTATTGGGCAAATGTTTTCTGAAAAGTCAGTTTTAGCTTACGGCTTTCACATCATTCAGTTTTTTAATGAAATAAATAATTTTGAGGCATTTTTAAAAATTAATTTTAATGTTAGCAGAGATGGGTTAGTTAGGAACACTTCTGAAACTTCCATGCTTATCATTCCTCTCTTTTTGGCCTTTTCTCTGAAAAACAATCCTCTTTTTTTTTTTTTTAAATTATTTTTTATGCAGCGTCATCTACAAATGGCTTAATCATATCTTGTAAATTACTCATAGCTTTTTATCTGTGTTTTCCTACTACAGGTGTTCCACTGAAACCCCGAAAAGAATTAAAATTCATAGAACATCAGTCTGGAGACCTGGAGGTGAAGTGGTCTTCAAAATTCAATATTTCCATTGAGCCTGTGATCTATGTTGTTCAGAGGAGATGGAATCAAGGAATCCATCCAAGTGAGGATGATGCTACAAACTGGCAAACTGTGGCACAGGTCAGTTCTTTGTAAGCAATATGGATCCAGTCTCAGAATGTCACGAATCTCTTGAAAAATGTAGGGTTAGAGACCAAAATCCATTCAAGGAAGTGCATTAGAGACATAATCCTTCTGAGTTTAGTGGGACTCATTGCATAGTGTCCAAGGCATGGCTTGAGTATTGTCAAAAGTTAAAAAATCCAGCTGGTGAAAAGGCTATTTATCTTAAAAAAAAAAAAAAAAAAAAAAAAAGGTGAAAAAAAAGGACTAAAACCTTTATTCTTTGTAAAGTTGTTTTTTTTTCAGGTGTGACCCTCCTAATTCAGAAAAGTCTATGATGTCATGCTCTTATCACTCAGTGCAATCCAGACTGAAAATGTAAGATTCATGAGCAAATGTTTCTTAATGAGAAGCAGCCAAAAGAGCATAAATTTTCGCTTAGTTCCTTCCCAGTTTCAATCTGTTTTTTACCATGCTGACAGTCCACCTGGATGGCAGAGTTCCAATCATTTATCTTACTGCTTCACCCTCATCCCTGCTGACAAGAAAAGTAAAATGCTGATTTTGAAAAGATCTGCAAAATATCATTATGGCTAGGAAAAAAAAGGAAAGAGAATAAGTAGAACCATCCGCAAAACAGAGTAAGGGATTTAAATTCTGTGACAATTTCTGTTCATTCCCAATTCAGATTGTGTAGGAAAATGCATCTTACAATAACATCAAGCTTGTGAGACTGAACACTCAGAAGTGAATTTCTTAGCTTCAGTGTAGTGCTAGAGGGAGCTGTCACTATGTTGTAGTCTTGCTCAGAAAAAGCCCCCTGCAGCAGACCCTGGCAGGAAACCCTTACTTGTGCAAGCCCAAGGAAGCACGTCCAAAACTGATCAAGTCACAGTGTCTTATCTCAGTTGAGGGCAGGTCTTGAATCTGCATTCTCCATTCCAGGAAGCAACGTCCTGCCTTTTTGCAAGCAAAAAACCAAGTAGCAAAAAATGTGCCAGATCTGAATTATTCCTCGCTGTTACTGAGCTCACTGTGTGTGTGCTAGACTGTAGAAGCTCAGCTGTTGTGGCTGGTGAATCCAGGCTGCAAAGGGAGCACAGTGCTGTGCTATTTCTCATCCCAGGAACAGACCTCATGCACATTTCTGGAAACATGCACTATATATGCTCCACAGTAGCTGAACATACATGAACCCCCGCCTTGCAGTGGATCTGCAGGAGAGTGTTTCAGAAACATGTTCCTGTGCAAAAGCAGTAAGAAGCCTGACAGCTGCCTTTCCTGGGGTCTGGTGAATGCAGGCAGAAGGGGCTGAGTTAATCTCTGTGGCAGGAGAAGCTTCCTCCAACTGACATCTTTCTGACAACTTCACTGTCCCTTCTGCATCACAGCAGATACAAATTTTATTGTGTGATGGACCCCACTGGGAATGTCAGTTCAAAGCATGCTTTAGGATGCCTGACTGGTTTTGTGAGCTGTGTATACCTTATGGGACATGCAGGCTGGGCACCCTTGAGGAGGGCTAGTAATCAGAATTTATGTCTTTATAGGGTAATGTGCCTCCATGGTGTTTGTGGTTTTAGACATCCCACCAGGCAATCAAATTTGTTTGGCCGAATGTGATAGAATTTGTTTTGCAATATCAGCAACAAGGATGAATATCCAGTTTGACTAAAGTGATTGTTTGCACAGCCTCCAGGCTTTTCTTGTCTGTATGACTGAGATTTTTTTCTTATATGTTTCCAAAATACTGAGGTATGAGCCCTTGATTATAGGCAAAGGCTGAGAAGATCTCAGCCATTTAGCTGAGAATTCCTAGAGCAGCTCAGTCCAGGGGAGATGATTCTGGCTCTTGCTTTACTCTGCAACTTTAGGTAGAGACCATGTGAAGAGCAATCAAAGATCAATGGGTGAGGATCTGAATTTCTCTATGGTTATCCCCATATGTAGCATAACTATGCAACGTTATTGTTTGCATCTTCTTCTAAGAAATTTCATAATATTTCATAAGAGTTACTCATCTAATATTTTATTTTTGTTATCTGGCCAAGAACAAACAGGGCTATAATTTTCAATAACCTTAAGGTGTTTAAATTTCAAAAAACCCTTATTGTTTTCTATTACCCTCAGAGGAGCTTATTTGCAAGTAATTTCTCATGATTCACACAAATTTTCACTTTGTATTGAAATAATAATTTTGAAAAAGTTTTTGTATTGTATTGTGCCATGTCTGTTGTATCATCTTTATGTTTTCTTTTTAAGGAAGAAGGCTCAATCTATTAGCACACTATTTTGCTCTCCAATTATATAAGGAAAGCAAACACATTGAAAACAATTTTAGTTTTTTTCACTTCTGGGGGAAGGGATTTTTAATGTCGTTTTTTATTGAGTATTATGGGGAAAACTTGATATAATTAACCATTTGACTAATTTCCATTGGTTAATACAAATCTCTGGTAGCTAAGATACTAGTTGGCTATGATGTAGAATGTCCTATGTGTTATGTGAAGTTTCCTACAGTACTGTAATTTAAGATTTAGCCAGCTGAGCAGGAACTGCTGCGTTATCCTACAGAAATACTGTATGTCTTGTGAGCAAATCTTACCATTCCATTTGGTACTAATTCTCTCTAAAAATAGTATTATTGTTTGCATTGGAAATTCAGGTATTTAATCATATTACTATAATATAATAAAGTGAATTAAAATATACCAAATCAGTTATTTTCAGACAGAACACGTCTGTGTGGTGTGAATGGATGTCATGTTTATATACACACATATACATATGGACAGGCAGTAAAGAAGTGCATTTATTAGTCTAGTCCATTACTAAAACAAATAAGGGACGATATTTACTGATAGCTTGATTGTGACAGACCTTAGTGCTTCACCTTGCAATTGTCTAAACTCTGCGGACAGCTTATCTGTTTCAAAAATAAAGCTTCTGAAACACCCCAAGGTCTGCTTCTGAGGATCACAAGAAAGTTCTCAGCCTGTGACAGTGAGAAATACCTGCTGGAGCTAACCACCAGTCCTGTACACTAAAGGTTTCTTTCTCCATCTTCCAGGAGGCGCTTTGGTAAGCAGTCTTAGAGAGTGCCCACCTTGTGTGGGCTTGCATTCACATGAAATAGGGCAGGTCTGCTGTCCTTTGATAGAGTAGTGGATACAACACTCAGAATTTCAGAATTTCTTTTCTATCAGAGGAAACATAAACTAGCTTTTCTGATACCCTGGATGGTATCCCTTCACTCTCTGAAATGCAAATTCTTTTATCACTGTCTTGTTTCCAAAGGTGTAGAACTCAGCAGGCTAAGGCTGTACTCTCCTATTTCTATTAAACCTTTGTGCTACAGAGAGGAGTCCAGGATTCATAGTGGGCAAAAATAGGGAACGAGCACAGCGAAACAGTCCATTGATTACTGTAATCCTTGGATAGAGGAGAGTCCTCTGTACAAATCTTTGCTGTGAAGACTTTTTTGCACCAATTTTTAACATATATACACTGCTTGGAGTGCTGACGCAAGAATCCCATGAATGGTCAAACTTCAGGGTCATATATTCTTTCTTCTCCCTTCCAGTCAGAGTAAATCCCACCTTTCCCTTACAAGAAATTCTAACTTTCAGCCTTTCTTTCTCCAAGGAACAGCTTTCCATGTTATAGTTCAAAATAGCATGCAACATCTAAGGTGCTAGGGAATGTCTTCCCCTTGCCTCTCATATAGAGGATGGAATTGAAGATAGGTCATCCATTCTCTGGGGTGCTCTTAATCATTAGTCAGTTGTAGGAGCAGCAGAGGGAGATTTCTGTAGGCATGTTGAAGACAATAACAGAAAATTGCCTTTTGAAGGACAGGATGAGGGGACTACTTACAGGAAAGGGCTCAGAATTTAAACAGTTAAGAGCTGCTGGAAGAGGAGTAGAACTGTCATTGCTTCCTAAATGGAGTAGCTGTAGGCAAGTCTCAGCCAAATTCTCACATAAAAGCTCAACCTCTTTGTGCTTTCTGGCCACTGGAGGTAGCTTGTTTGTGCCTTGGACCTAAAATGAACTCTTGAGAAGGAATGTCAAGCTATTATGTGTATTGTCCAGTTTATGTCATTAAGATTACATGCTGCTCTTTATGAAGTTGTATCCTCATGTAATTAATAGGGATTTTCCCTTGTCTTTGTTGAACTTTGCATGATACTGAAGGTGGACATGTTGGCCAGTTATTTTGTCTGAGGACTAATTCATTATTTTATTCCAAATAAAATGCCTATTAGGATTTGAAGCTACCTTCCAAACATTCATCTTATAAGTGAAGAGGTGATGCATAGCCAAATAAACAGTAATTATGAGTCTGTAATGATTTGAGTGGTGATGTTTTGTTTTTGCCTTTTATTTATGAGTCTTAAAAAGTCTATAAAATTGTTGGTTTTTTTCTTTCATATTCAGACAGAATTTTAGGTATGTGATGACATTTAACCATTAGTTATTTAGTACCAGTCAGCATAGCTTTTAGTGGGTTTAAATTAATGTGAAAGATATTGAAAGGGCTCTGAATATTATGATCACAGCTCCAAACATACTTAAGTAGTGAGAACTAAAGCAATTAAACAAACAAAAAAAAGATACAGCATTAAGGTAGTGTAGGATATCTCAGTAGTACTTAGTTCTTTCTAGAAATTTATTAACTCTATGTAAAGGATACTTAGAGGTGCCAAAGTAGTTTATATCATGATTGTTGGAGGTAGACCTCTTGCATGCCATTGAGCTTAGCAGGAGCTTGACCAACAAAATGAATGATGAAAGTAACAGGCACAAGGCATGTTCATAAATTAAAATAATTTTGGCATTAGACTGACAGTTTACTTGATTTTACATTATTTTGTGGTTGCCACGGGAAACTGATACAACTGAAATACTTTCTTTTAATCAACAGAATAGCTGAGCTGATGCCAGTGACAAACAAGATTCCTTTGAGGAATTTGGGATCAAGTCTATTCAGATTATGCTTGCCTTGTAACAAAGGTCAGCAAAAATGTTTTTAAAAGCCCACAAGACTGTAACTAGTTATTTATGATTAAGTATTGGTCCCCAACCTGTTTTCAGTTGCAGCAATAGAGGACCTGGCTGTTGGGAACAAATAAGACATTTGAGTTCTCCATAAAATAAAAATAATCGCAAAAGTTGATTCAGATTGGCTTCTTGTTCCCTGGGGCAAACCTTGGATAATTCACTCTACAGGTAACATAAAAGTTAGAAATGGAAAGAGGATGAGGCAGACAGTGTCAGAACTGTTAGCCCGGCTTAAGGTGAGAAGACAGTGGTCTGAATGGAGAGAGACTCTGAGTAGCAGGAATATGTGATGGGCTACAACACTTAGCAGTCTGAGAGCAGTCAATAATATGGTTTAGAAAGGGTCTCTCTTCCTTACATGCAGACACAAATAGCTGTCTCCCTAAATTTTGTTTGCCACCAAATGAAGAGACTAAGTGCAGGATAACACCACAAATTTCATTTGTCAGGGCTCTGAAAAGCTGAAGAGCTGAAGCAAATTCCTCAGTTTCTGGTTATCTGAGTTACTTCAGCAGCTACTGGTTTCTTACACAGGTTTGATAGGGAGCAAAACCCAGAAATTATGTTGTGCCTTTTTTGGGAACTACTTGTTATCATTATCAACAATTATATGTTGGATCCTATACAGGGAAGGTGTCTTCTTGAAGTTGTATAAAACAGCTTGTAAAAATAAATTGATGTAACTACATTTTTAATGAGCTTGCATGTTTGGGCAGTAATGGTAATCAGTAATGATTGTATAATATATTTAGACATATACATGACATCTGGTTCAGGTTTGTGCATTGCTTTGATTAAAGAATTAAATCAAAATGCAGTAAACATGACATACTAAAGTAAACTGAAAACTGGGTAATTGAGAGGTAATTGTAAAAGTAAAATTTCCAACTGGATGTGTTTTTGATGAGTTCTACAAAAATGCTACATTTTCTGTAGTTGGAAGGGATTCAGTGGTTACCAGGAGGCTGTGTTCAGTTCTGTGTTTGTACCTTCAGGAAAAAGGGAAAGAATGTAAAAGATAGCTCTTCAAAAATTTAATGGGGTAAAAAACCAGAAGAAAACAGGGCTCAGAATAAGAATGTATAACACACTTCCTACTGAAAGGGTTCAGAGTGTATCTATGCTTATGCCATATTTCAGTGGTTCTCCCCACAGGATTTGGAAATTGAACTCATGACACTGGCAATCTCAGTAGGTGTTGTTGGAGAAAAGGTCAGCTCCTATGACCTGAGAAGTGTCTTCAGGGAAGAGTTAAGGCTGTAAGTGTCTTTTTGACATAAGTGCCAAAGATGTGAAGAAGGCTTACATTCATTATCTTGGAGTTTTGTGTTTCCTATGAACTAGAAAAAGTGGGTTCTCACAGCACTGGATTTCATTAAGCTATTTTGGACCCCTGATTCTCTGAGAATTGAGAATTGGAGAAATCAGTCCTGTCACCTGGGACAACGAGTCCCCTGAAACATCAGCACCTGAATAGTGAAACCCTAAACAGTGGTGAAGGTTGTGATAACTGCAAAACTAATTTTGTGAATTTAACACTTCACCTGTTTTCTAAAAGCTACTTTTTTTCCAGAAGAGACCTGCAATGCACTGTAAAATTGGATGGTTCTGTCGTTTTGTTCACAGCTGTGAATGCTTTGCAGTGCAGAGTGGTGGCTGGAGTCAGGTGAGGTGGTTGCATACAGCCTGTGATGCTGGTGTGTACTGAGCCAGACTGATGTCAGATAACCATGTCAGAACAAGCAGTGTAAGTGTGACATTTTCCCCACCAGACCACGGACGAGCGTGTTCGGCTGCCGGACATCCGAGCGAGCAGGTGGTACCAGTTCCGCGTGGCTGCGGTGAACGTGCACGGGACGAGGGGCTTCACAGCCCCCAGCAAGCACTTCCGCTCCTCGAGAGGTGAGTTGTCCCTCATGTTGGCTGCTGCTCCTGTTCCTCTCACTCACACCTGGCCTGATCTGCCTGCTTTTGTGGCAGAAGGTTTTTAACAGGTGCGTTCTTGAGTGGTTTTGCCACTGGCTTTAGAAATGGTGTGAGATCTGTTTGAAGCCAGCAAACAAATTAAAAGTGTCATTATTCTTTTATCAGTAAGACTCTCCATGAATAAAACTCCTTTGAAACATTTTCCACGTGACTGGTATCAAACTACATGAGCCTGACCATGAAATATGAAAGAACTTGGGTTTCAGTGTGTTAACCCAAGAGGTTTATCTTTTTTTCTTTTTAGTTATGAGAAATAAATTATTGTCATATTTTTAGTAGAGTATTGGAATATTTTTCTGGCTGTATCTAAATAATTATTGCAGCATTGTTTTGATGGAACTTTGGACCTCCTTAATATAACTTTCTCCTTGCTAGCACTAATTGTAAGTGCTTAAGAATGAAAAAGAGCATAAATGCAAAGCAGCATGTTTCTGTTCATTAGAAAGGCATGCCTGATGATCCACAAAATATTGTAGGAATTTTTGTTGATAGTTCTGGTTTTGCAACCATTTGGGTAATAAAATAACTTTGAAAATAATTTCTGTACCAGTAAATGGTACATGGAGGATGGAGGAGGTAGAAACGGTTCTCCCATCCTGTGAAGTTCCTGGCATTCTCCCTGGTGTGCTTTTGACCAACATGAAGAAGACTTTTCCCAGATGAATCTTAGGCATAGCATAGGGGTTAGCACAGGCCAGAAACTATTCCCATTAGACACATTATCTGGATGTGGTGACCCTTTCTTAAAGGCAGTCAATAATGTGGGCATATCCAGACCATGCTAGCTGGCTTTAGTGCCAAAGAATGAGATCCAGCACTCTTCGCTCTACTAATAGAAGCAGTTTCTAAGAGAAAGACTTATCATTTTAAGTGCCAGAATCTTTACACTGAGGTACCTTTGCATACTTTGAGGAATGTGTTTCCTCCTCTTTCTGCAGACAGAATTATCTTGCCGTACAAGCGGTTGCCATCTTTGGGTTCCTGTGCTGGCTTTCAGCCTACTGTTTGGCCATAGTCAGTCCTAGAAAAAATCTTTTTGGAGGTGCCTTTGTAGAGGCATGCAAATACTTCTGCTGGTATGGAAGGTTTAATCACTTACTGAATAACTATATGTTAGCTTCAATAATTTTTTTCGTGCTCTAGCTGTATTTGTGGTAGGAAGGTTGGCTGGCATAGCTGTCCCATTACTTCTGTTTCCACAAACCTTTTCATGTATAGAAGAAGTATTATTTGAAGGACTTGTGATACTTAAGTAGCATACCATTTCAGAAACATAAAATAATACAGTTCCTTTGAGCTGTGTTGAGTTTACTGTAAGAACTCTTCAGCAGCAGTACCTTTCTCTTTACTTCTTGAACAACACTTCAGCAGATGCAGCAATTTGTTGCTGAATCTGGCACTAACTTTTTTTTAAATTGAGATCATTGACAGTCATTTTACTGAGTTTGTAAATATTTTCCAAGTATCCTGCTTGAAACAACTATTACTGCAGTTACAGAAAGGTATATCATGGTAGCACTGAGGTTTTGGCTTGAACACGACGTTTTCAGACAGGATTTGTATAACTTTCAAACAAATTGGCCCCCTAGTGAGTGTGCTAGCCATGCTCAAAATACCATCCTTGGTAATGAATATAAGAATGCCCATGATAAGTCATCCTGAAGGTCTCTTTAGCCCAGAATCTGACCCCAGCTAGAGGTGGGTTTCTGGATAACAGTGTAAGAGCAGGATAAGTACATAGGGGTATTTCTACAGAATAGTCTCCCAGCTGGCAGTAATCTGTGTTTCAGGAACTTGTGGTTTTGAAGTCATTACATCAATCCCAGAGTCCTTATGTGGTCTCTGCAGCTACCCCTGAAGAACTTGCTCTCCTTGAGAACTGCTCATGGCTATCTAGTGGAGGTGGAGAGCACTTCTAGGACTCTGTGACAAGGGCAGTGGGAGTCAGTAGTACCTCTGCATGCTCTTACCTAATAAACCAAAATTTTGATATTGGCAGAAAGTATGTAGTCAGCATTCTTCAAAAGGCTTCTGTAACTCTCAAAATAACTGTTTTCAAATCTGAACTCTAGCTCTTGGCAGAGGACTGTGAATTGACAGACAAGCAGCAGGGAGTTCAGTTAGCTATCAGGTTCACAGCCCAAATCAGCCTATGCTGGCAGCTCATTTGCCCATTCTAGGGGCTGTGGAACTGTCAGTGGTTGTTATAAAGATGTCGAATTGCCGGATGAAATGTGTAGTCACTCTAGGTGACTCACATGAAGATGCTGCTGGGTGCTGACTGCTGGGAACAATACTGGGATGCTTCAGTTGGTGTCTTTGAGCCTCCATGTCCCCAGGTAGGCAGTCAGGGTGGTAACTGTTATAGTGTCACATTTTTAATTACTACTTTGGAGCTCAGTGGGAAATGACAGCCCCTGCCTGATAGAGAGGCAAGAAACTGCTGCTCAGATGTGTCTGGTTTTCTGAGTGCCAGCATCTACTGGCCCCTGCTGAGCTCCTACAGGCACATTTAACCTCCAGTTTGGAAAAGAAAAGTGGATTTTGGCACATCACCTTTGGAAGTTTACTGCCTGTCTGTGCTATGTTTGTGTGAAGCGTGGACAGCAATTCACATCAGTGTTTCACTTCACCCTGTTGTGCCAAGACCAAGAAAAGATTATTATCTTGGTCAGACTTAGCAGAAGGTTTCTTCAAAAATAAACCCTTTGATCAAGAAACATGACAGTAATTCCTAAGACAGTTTCTCACGCAAGATACTGAACTTTTACCAATTGCTCATAAGTAATAATGAATAGAAAATTATTTGGGTTTATTTTTTCCTTTAACAGAGGACAAAAATGGTATTTAATCTGAATCTAGGAAGAAGTACGGCACCACAAAGTCTCTGTCACTAAATATTTTAAGATGTTAAGAGGAATATTCAAAAACGTGCTGTAATTACTCAGAGAGAGAATTTTTGTCTGGTTACCACAATACTGTTTTACACTGCTTCGTGTTTTTGAAAATGCATAAAATATGCTCTCTAAGTAGACACAGCAAAATAAGATTTTGTTTTATTCGAAATGATGTTAAGTCTTCTGAGGTAATTTCCATTAACTTTTTTATCACTAAATAAAGCTCCTCATTTTCCAAAGTAATTTACTTTCTCAGTCATGAAAACGATAAAGCCAGGAAGACAAGAGTATTTCATCAAGCATTTCAACTGGCCATTCTTCATCTAGTTGTGTTTTGAGATCTGATCTGCTGCAGCTTTGGATGCTCTTATCCTGTAAACATTTGAAGTGAAGGTTTATTAGCTGTTCTACACTCCCTCGTGTTCCTCTAGGATGAACATTAATTTGTTGACATTAATTTGTAAATAGTAAATAAAGTGACACGGGTGAGAATTTTTGAAATATTCAAAACTTAGGCAGAGCTCTTTTTTTTTTCAATGCTGATTATTTATTTTTTATAAAGGAAACTACAGGTTTGCACGTACTTGGCTGACATGACCCTTCACAGGGAATAAAGTGATGCTTTGTTTTGCCAAAATGTGATTCCAAAATTACAACAAACACAGGCTGGACTATTTGTCTGTGGCGGAGTGGCTGGAAAATTAAGTGAATAGTGCACCTAGAAAGTGGATTCTTTCATATAAGTGGGACTGTGCACATTTACTTTTACATAGATACAGCTAAAATTGATCAAAATTTTCTGCTATTTTGGCAGTGGTTTCCACTTCTCTTTTCAGGGATTTTAAATTTTGTGTGCTTAGTTTTATCTTTAATTAAGTGGCAACAATTTGCAATAACAGCAATAAATAAAGGTAACTGAATACATGACACAACATTTTTGGTCCATAAGGATATAAGTATCCTTCTATTTATATTTAGACTGGCTCTCTCCAAGCTGCTGCCTTTCTTATGGAAGCAGGAGAGAACTGTTTCTACAATCCATAAATCAGTCTCCTTGGATGAAAACTAGCCGTGTTTTTCTTCCAGTAAGCAGGCACTGAATAGCTTAACCTAACTGGTCAGAAGCTGCTTGGCACTAGTAATACAATTTTCAATTTTTTGCATTTGGTTCAGAGTTCTTAGGCTATTTTTGCCCTGGCTTTTTATAATTTGTAGGAGAATGAACTCTCGGTAACAGAGGCTTCAGCTGACTCTAGGACTCAGTGTTAGGCATTTCTATGTCATATATTATCTCACTGGTCTGTAGGTGGGTACTGTGCCATTTCCAGAGCCAAGGAGATTAGCACAATGAGCCGAAACCATCTGACCCTTCCACCTCTGCTAAAGGTTTTTATCTTCACCATGAAGGCAGTTGCCAGCATACACTGGATAGATTGTCCAGCAAAAGGAAGCAGACAACATTGTTTTCACAGCACATAAGTACCATGCTGGATGTGATTTCATGCATACATTACTGAGTGTTAGAAAAACCAGAACAGACACCCACTCATGGCAATAAAATTCTTTGTGTTGCTCCTTTGAGACCAATGATTTTTTTATGCTGTTGCACAGCTGGTTTATGTGTGCCATTTCCATCGGGCAGAGCCAGTCCTCCTGCTTACGCCGTGGAACTGTTTAATGGTTGGAAACTTGTCTGTAGAGCAGCTTCAGCAGATTTTTAGAGTTGGAAGGTCTCATGTTTGAAAGATAGCAGTGGGAGATCTACTTTAAGTCAGGAAAAACGCTCCATAAAAAACAGGTTAAATTATTGTCATGCTTGCTCTCACTTTTACTGCTCAGAATGAGAATTCTGATTCCAATGCCATTATTCCCCTTTCTGACACCTATTCCAAATAATTTACTCTTTTCACTACAGTTGCTACATTGAAAGACAAAGTGGATGCACTGCAGCAGTGTATGATGTGATTCATGTGTATAGCTAGCCCATACTGTTTTTTAAGGTTTTGCAAAAGTGTTTCCAGATAGTACTGATATAAAGAATTTTGGAAAATGTAAACTATTACTGTGTTCACAAATGTGAGTGTGGGAAGATGTTCATTTTGAAATGGTGATCATGTGAGGGTTTTCTTTCTTTCCTTTATTTGCAGCAAGAAATCCTCCCTTTTGGGGACTGGAGACAGAATTTTGCTTGTGATGGCTGAGTAGCCAGCAAGACAGGAATTTAAGTCCTTTGGGTATACTCAAGCCAAACACAATCCAGACAAATGGAGTACTTACCCCGTGTGCTGGAACAGCAGCTTCAGCCCTGACCTAATGAAGCTATCATTTCTAGCAGTGAGAAGCGATTTACTTGTCAGGCTGCTGAGACCAGAATTTTTTTGGAATTGAGGACAGCTGTCTGTGCCAAATTCTAGGATATATAGAATGACTTGTATTTTATTTGCATTGTTGTATAAACTGCAAAGGAAAAGCTGCAACTAGCATAGCTCTTCCTGCAAACCACAGAATTTGATTTAACACTCAGATAAAATCATGTATATGAAGTTTCAGTACTTTGCATTTGAAAAACTGGCAGCAGTTTCCATTGCAGTAATTTTACATCTGTGTATCTGAATTATACATGGGGGCAGTCAGTCAAAGGGATCACAGGTATATGAAGACTAACAGTAGAATGGCTATTAGCTTTCTAGTCAGCAGGATGTCACTTTAGCTTTATAGTTAGGTTAACAAACACCTTATGTAGTCAGCTTTATGATTCAGTACCAGTTATTAGACCTTGAAGTATTTTAGCACGAGTTGTATAATGCTTTTAATATGGACACAGACATAAGCAGAACAGACCACCTTGTAGAATCATGACTTTTCCATTCAATAATGCAGAAAAAAACAAGTGATCTGTTGTATGGTAACTGGCTGGCGTGCATTGTAGAGGAGCATACTCATAAACATGAAATAGGGTTTTTTGTTTTTCTGGGTTCTTGGCTTTTTGGGAGGCCTAGGGGATGTAGGGGTTTTTGAGTACTTTCTTTGAAGGTGGGGTTTGGGTTGTTTGGTTTTTCTTCCTGTTAACAAAGATCACATTATCTTACCCTGCTATTCCTTCTCACTTGTCTGCTTTGCTGGTGAAACTAAATCCTTTCAAATGAAGAAACAATTAATATTCTTGGGTTCTTAACTTACAAAATGATCATTCTGTCACTTGATATAGTGATGAGTGTCACAGAAATATATCAAAATAGATGAATAAATTATATGGTGTATTGAAATACTTAATATGGAATGGATCCTAATCTGATATAAAGTGCTCACTGAATGTCTTAATATTTCAGGTAATACACCCCAAATCCACAAAATATTTTACTGATGCATCCATACAAACAGACAGGATTTTTTTCGATTGATTAAATGCAAAACTGTAATAAGTTTTGTTTATCTTTGATATTTTATATCTTTATATCTTATTATTTTCTTAATCTCTCTACTAGTTTTAATAAAGCTCTGATGTGTGATTTTCTCATGAAAATGTGTTAGTTTCAATGTCTCACCTTTTCATGACTGTTAGCTGCAGATCTCCTTTCTGTCTTCTGCCACCACCACTGTTGTTCAAAGGCATTTTTGTGGATGACATTTGAGAGGCTTGCAAAGGAGTCTTTGAAGAAAGAGGGCACTCAGGAAAAATATCTGCTATTTCTGTATTGTTTCACATGTATATTCCTTCTAAGAGGACATTCTTTCTATCCTTAGCTGTAATTTCCCAGAGATTTTTAATGCAGTGTTTGTATTATCACACAGCAGAGTAGAAACACTAGCAGATTTTCTTTCAAATGTGGATCAGTGCTTTGTCTGCTGACTGGACTGTGTCTAGTGAGCACAGAAGAAATACTACTGATAAAGTAATGTTTTCAATAAACTGTGCAATTATAGAAAGTACAGGGTGATATGCTGGTGCTGTAGACTTTAGAAGAAACGATCTATTGGTTTCAGTACACACATAGTTCTTTCTTTCTGCTTTGCTGGAATGGACATACAGACATTTGAAAAGATTCTTTTAGACCTACAAAAATTGGTGAAGAGAACTTAAAAATGTTTTTAATCATGTAATACACTTTGTCGAAAAGAGCTATTTAATTTGTCTTTTTTTTTTTAAAGACTCTCTATCTCTTTTAGACACAGAATGAAGATAAACTGTTTGTTTGATGTTTTATAGGTTGAATTATTTTTGCTTATGTCTGACCATTTGTGAAGATGCATTCTCTGAAACACTTGAATTTTATCCCATATGTTTTGTATACGTAATACATAATGCATAGCACTTCTGGGAGATAACCTGAATAATTCACCTACAGTAATATGATCATGTTGCACTTCAGGTTATAAATGTTTTATTTCCCTAATATAATGTCATATAGCATAAAAAAGCCCCTAACATTTTAAATTAGTGAAGATAAATGCTTAATAAATGTCTTAGATGTGTGAATCATGATTCTGTTTATATTTACCTAAATTACATTTTATACCTACTTATTAAATAATAGAAGTAAATGAAAATTTTTATAAGAGAATAGTACAAATCATTAAGCTAATTTTTTTTTTAAGTGCTGGAATAAATAGTTTAACAAACTTTAAGATGGAGTGGTTGGCAACTTCACAGGTAAGGAAATAAGCGTAACAGCGGTGCTTCTCCAAAGCCAGAAAAAATAAAAACAACTGACTTGCTAGTGGATTAAAAAACAAAAGTGAGAAGTGAGGCATTCTTACTATTTGGAAATTATGTTAAATTTCCATAATTCTTACGTATGCTTTGTAACCGTTGTGGCCAAAAGTTAGGTTGAATTATATGTGTGAGGAAACAGGGACATTACTACTTAACTAAAATGGAATGTGTGAGGAAACAGGAATATCCATTGTTATTGCAGCAAAAGTCCTGTTCAATAACAGGAATAAGTCATTATTTCACATCTGCTGATCTTTAAAAGGGAAATGCTATCTTTATTAATTCTGAATATGTCTTTTTTCATAAACTAAATGATGGAATTTTTCAATGAGACCACTTGTTATAGGGATTATCTGATGAATTAAGTATGCCTGGAATGTTTATTTAACAGCTCATTTACCATTATAAAATAATGCAGGTGAACCATACAGTAAATGAATTTCTGATGTCCCCTCCTCATACCTCCAGTTTTATTTCTGGCAAATAAGTGATGGCTCATATGGCTGTAAGTTTGTAGTTTATTAGTTACTGTGAATTTCCTTTACTCTTCTGATATACTTCTATTTTTTTTTTTTGAGTCTCACTACTTCCTTCTATGTAAATTTTGTTTTTTGCGGTTTCCTTGTATTTTGCCATCAATTTTGGCTGCCACAGACATTTTAAAAAGGGTAGAAATTAAAAAGTGGGATTAAAAAGTAGGAGTTGGTAAATAGCAAACTGGACTTTCAGAAGCTTTGTTGGAAAATCATCATTGATTCACATTACTTGGGACCTGGATATTATATAGTGAGTCCACAATGAGGACCTTTAATTCAATATTGGAAAAGATTAAATACTGAATCTTATTCAAACTCTGACTGCCATGTGTCCTTGACTCTAGAGTAAGCACAAAGACAACTTAAGAAATACTATTGCAGTTGATATTGCCCAGGAATTGAACCAGAACAGTGAAATAAATCAAAGGGGTAGCTAATTGCTTTTTGACATTCTAAAAAAAATCCTATAGATTTCTACCATGGCATAATATATCGTTATGCTTTAATTACATTTATTTTAAGGAAGTGTTTATGTCCCGTGGTGGTAGATATCAATATTAGAATTTTGAAGAATGACTCAATGAGTCAAAACATAATTTCATCATCTGGGAATTATCTAGCAGCAAAAAAATATTCAAAAAAATATTCCATTTCAGCCATACAGTTCTGTGGTGACTCTACAAGGCCACTTGTGGAACCTGAGTGTTTTACACTCACAGTGTATTTAAGGTAGTGAGTGACAGAAGAAAAGGTGATAGTCTGTACATTTTGATAAAGCTTCCTAATGTCTGTGAACTATCAACAACACAGAATAATGATAAACTAGGTGCTAACTCATAATTTTTATTTCAGTAGAGTTTGAATTTCTAGAATTTTCAAGAAATCATATCTCTTACGGGATGTCTTTGCCTGAATTATCCTCAATGAATTTAGAGTGTTTAATCCAGCTCGTGAAGGCCTCGTAAACACATGAGGTGAAGATAATCTTTACCTTACTGAAGATAATTTTTCCCTTAGAATATTTTCATGTTTTTCTAAATTCTAGATCCATCTGCTCCACCAGCTCCATCTAATATCAGGATTGCCAATATCAGTGCAAACAATGATGGGAGTGTAAATGCAATGATTACTTGGGATCTTCCAGAAGAGCCTGATATCCCAGTGCACCACTACAAGGTCTTCTGGAGCTGGACATACAGCAAATACGTAATTCCAGCAAAAAAAAAGAGAAGGAAGATTACTGATGGGGTAAGAAAGAAATCAGTAACTGGGACAGAAATACAGTTCATTTTTGACACAAAATGGAGTGTAAGTATAAAATGTGTGATAAGATCCAATGATTTCAGCCACTGGTAAAGTAGTGATCCTAATTTTTAATATCATGAAGCCCACAGACAATTTTGACCTCTCAATCCTTTTCTTACACTGAACTCAGGGAGAGAAGTAAACTTCTGCCTTAGAATACAGGTAAATACAATAAGATTTTTCAGGAAAGATGAATGAAAAGTTAAATGCTGTTAGTCCTCAAAATTTAGGCTTGTTCAATTAGTGTTTCTTAAAGTGTTTATTTTATTTAAAAAGCCTGAAATCGTCTGTCACATTGTTCTTTCGCTATGCAAGTAAAACTTGTGACACAGTCATAGAGTAATTGTTAAATAGTCAGTATAGGTCCCAGGGAAGAACATAGCCAAAACTCTTTAATTAAACTGCTGTACCAAAGATCTGGCAATATTTCCTTAGCAGCAAGTCCCTCTGAGTTTTTTGAGTAATGTATTAAATATTGCTTTACTGGAAAGCTTTTTGTTATGATATCCTTAAGCATATTGAATATTATTTTAAAACAATTAATAGAAATAATTAGATAGAAATAACAGAAATCAGTTAGACATAACCTGGTTCTCAGTGCTTTAGATAGTGAGCATTTGGTCCCATGTCTGTGTTAACACTGTGTTTTGGCTCTGGCTGCCCTCTGCACTGTGATGAATGACAGTCAGAGGGTCACAATTCCCCCTCTGTCCCCAAGCCCTGACAGAAATAAAGGCAGTGAAGGCTGTGTGATGAAATCATGCAAGTCAATTTGCACAGAAAGGAAGTTAGTTCTTTATTGTCCTTTAAGAAAAGAATTGTAGCAGGAGAGAAATAGAGTTGGACTGTGCTACATAGAAAAGTTTGTGTTCCTCAAGAAACCTGACCTTGGGAAAGACCTTTAGGAAAGAAGCTTCAGCCTAAAGATAACAGGGAGCTTTCTCTCTACAAGCTGATGCATACATCAGAAACCCCAGAGAATTTTAAAATTGAGCTGGGTTTTTAATACCTTTCCATAGGGTGCTTCTACATACAAATAAAATTAAAACACATCCATTAGAACATTGCAGTAAGTGAGACCAAGTTCTGACCTTGAATATAAGGAAGTAAAAGGTGCATTTTATGGAAAAGACAGGTGCTTACAGTATCTCTCATATTACTCCTGACTTGTACTTTTTCTTCTGCAGCATGTCATGAAACTGCACAGCAATGCCAGTGAGATTCAGGACAGTCCAGATGCTATTGCCAATCAATGGTCATTTGAATATTGTAGCAACTCTGAGGCTAAAGAATGGCAAATGCATGAACATTAAAAAAAAAAAAACCAAAAAAAGGAAAGGTGGAAAATTCTTAATTGTTAAAAACTGAGATTAAATTGTTAAAGATTGTTAAATCTTCATAAAAATATGAAGATTAATCTTCATATGAAGATCAGTTTTGTCCAGTTTTTACCTTTAGATGTAGTCCAACCCAAATAATTTTGTACTGATTTCTGTATGAATTCACTCCAGGTAGACATTGAATTAGTTTGTCTACAATATTGACACTGTTAATCAAGAGTTATAGTCAATGTGTCAGCACTAAACAAACAAAGATTATACTAAATTCTTTTTGGCAATCCCCTTTTTAACAACCCAGTGTTAAATTTGGGATGGTTACCTTGTTACATGGTTATCTTTTTTACTCTATATGGGCTGTCAAAAGGCACAAGGAATTCTAATGAAAATATGGAGTAATATCTTCTACCTGGTATATGGACTAGAAGGATATTTTTTATAATTAAATCTAGCAAAATAAAATATAAGACTGAGAAGGCTGGACTCCTCTTTACAATATCATGTGCCTTGCCTTAATGTATGGGGTTTTGACTGAAGAATGATAGACCTAATCTGTTGTTTCCCATTTTATACACTTCTGTTCCATTGGAAACTGTATTTTTTCTATTTTATTTTCCATTCTACACAGGAAAAGTGTTCTTTCCAATGAGAGAGTATTTTTGGTTGGTGCTTGTTCCTTGAATTTTTATTTTCAAGAGTTGAAACAAACAATGTATTGAAAAATGTATTAAATGTTGGACTTTAGCTGTCTTCAGACTGGCTGTCTCTACAAAAACAGTTTTCAATTGCTTTACTAACACAGAAATTGGGGAATAAAATGCTTAAATTTCTTTTGCTAAAATGATTTTGGCATAAGAGAAAAACCTTGTTATATAGAAGAAAACCTCTTAGGTTTTGCCTGACAATAGGTTTGGAATTGCCAAGAAACTGCCAAAATTATGCAAGCATCAAGTAGGTTAGTATTTTTAAAATGACACAGAAAAATGGAGTCCAGTTAAAGAAATCTTTTACAGAAAGGAAATTTTGCTCTGAAATTTATATATGGGTTTTCTAACTTCAAAAAAGTAGTGTGCCTAAGATAACAAGCCTGCTTTTAATAAAGGCCTGTGTTTCAGCAATATTATAACTGCTTTGTGTATTTATTCTGTTGTAGGCCCAAAATTATGTGGTCCTGGAGGGGCTCCAACCCAACAGCAACTACAATGTAGAGCTGCAGGCAGTAACACGTTGGGGTCAGATACGCCTGAAAAGTGCTAAGGTTTCTCTCCATTTTAGCACAACTCAGGACATCAGGACTAATAGTGAGTAATCAGACACCTGAATGCTTCCTCCCTCCTTTACCTGGAATTTGAATGTTTTATAGAATGATTTCTTAAATTTTAAAAAATTGTTTTCTTAAAGCAGGCTGTTCCACAGCACAGTGATCATCTCCTGGTCAAGTTGAGTAACCTCTTTAAGTTAAATTTCTTATTTAAAAATTGGTCAGAGTTTTTGCCTAATTCTTTGACTTAGACTCCACTCACCTAAAATAAACAGTTGCAAAGAAAATGGAAGCCTTTGCATTACTGTAGTGTTAATATTTTTAAGATTCAATACAGGTATAAATACTGACTGTGTTTCTAAATGGAGGGAATAAAACAGTTTTTGTGTGTCTTAACTGGACAGTATTAACCTGCAATGTTTTTCGAAATCCTGGCTATTTTTAATAGCCCATTAGTTCAGATTCTTGGAACACAAAAGCTTGTGTCTACTATGAATCAGTATATAAAACACTGACTCTTCTTTTAGGGAATCTAAAACATTCCCTGTCTGACAAACATGCATTCTCAAAATATTGCAGACATAGGACCCACAGTCAAATTAAAATCTCAAGATTTGTAGATGTTAGGTTATATATTGTTAAGGTACTTAGAACCTCACATGCTAAGTAATATAATTGCAAACTGTATCTGAATCTGGCAGAAAATCATGATTCTTAGCCTTGTTTAAATGCTATTTATACAATTACAGTACTGAGTTACTGCCCTAATTGCTGATGGGTCTCTGATTAACTAATACAGCAGAGTTCTGATAATAAAGAATATGATTTTAATTATTCTACCCTGACTCCATTTCATTTTCTATTCATTTACATTCTTTCTTTAAAGTACACTCACAGTTTAAATTTGTAGCCATTTTCATGAGAGAACTGTAATTACTTTCAGCCTCACTAATCAACTGCTATTATTGCCATATTCTGTTTGGGTATACATAAAATATTGTAATGTGGTTGTTAGCTATAACAGACCTTCTTGTCTGTGGTTTCTTCATATATTAATTACCAAGAAAAGAAAATAAGGTGAAGTATCCTTCTTTTTCCCATATTAAACTGATCTTTACTACTTTTTTTGGGCCATCTTGAGAGACAGCAGAAGGTCAAGTTTTCATCTCTTCCATACACTGAGTCTTTGCTTCAAATCCATACGAGAATATCAGCTTGACTCTCCACAGTCTGTATATTAGGCAAGTTTGAGTTAAATCCTCAGGGAAGCCCCATGTACGTGAATATGAGTTCTGCCTTTTCCTAACTGACCCTCCTGGATTGTATATGTGCTTTTTTTCAGCTCCTAGAAAAGTAGCCTAGTTTGCAGGACTCTGCATGATATCAAAATCTTCTTATAGTTACCACATTAAGTTCTCCTTCCTTTTCTATATGTACACAGGAGATGTAACAGAGAAAAAAATAACTGTGGGAACTGAGTGTTTAATTCCATACACTGAGCCATTGAGCTCCACTAGAAGTGTATCATTGGTGTTTATGAAAGATTTCAAATTTTGCTGATTCTTTTCCTAAGAATTTTTTGTGGGGTTTGCTACTTTTTTCCTTCTCTTTTTTTGCCACCTGCAAAGTTCACTAGATAAGCAAAAAAATTTTTCTGCACCCTCCTCCTACCCAATTTCCTGCTCCTTTTGATAAAGTTTCTGTGAAGTTCTGGGTCTCGGTGCTAAATTTTAAGGTATTTAGTTTTCAGTCCAGTCATCTTGACTGTCGTGTCACCACATGACATCACAGCTTTAAGGAAGAGCTCAACTCACAGCTGAGTTTACATTAAATCAAAGAATCCTGATGCTAGGCTTTTAGCTGTCTGAGGTTGGTCTGTGTCCTCTAAGTGGCAGAATTCTAGATGCCATTATATACAACTTGCCAAAGAGAAAATGGGCAAGCTTTTTAAGTTCTTAGTCTCATTTTATTATTAGTATAGCTTTATAAATGTTTCCATCTTGGGAGCAGGCATAATTAATCAACTGACCTTTGTAATGCTTTATTGGTACCCCTGACATTAGGTCAGGCCATCATAACCTTTAAACATGATAGTAAATAAAGACTTTCCATGTAACAAAAGCCTTCTAAATTGAAGCTGAGTAATTGAAATATGAGCATGTCATTTTTTGTACTGTTCCATACTTACTGTGAGAAATCCTGTCTCTGGCAGGGCTCTGTTAGCTCTCCATGGCCTCACTAATGTTCTGACTCTCTCGGTCTGTATCACCCCGGGGTTTATGTTGGGACAGGAAGATCTTTCAGTTTTCCCCCTTCAAAACATTGGGTCTTTCAGAATCTGATGCAGGTCACATCTGAGTTATTACTTATAAATCCTCTACCAAATGGAGTTCATTTATGCTATACCTCACATGTGACTTGGCTGTTTCATCATTTTTTGTCCACTCCAGTGGCACTTCTTTCCTATCACTGTCATAGTGATTTAAATTCCTTCCACAGTTTTGATTGGATACCCTGCCCTCTCCTTGGTTGTTTTGCTTCAGAAAACAGACCATCAGTAGTTTTAGTGAAAGTCTGCTATCTGCTTGTGTCTCATTAATACAGACTTTCTAATGCCTTGTGGTTTATTTTGCTTTACTAGGGTGACTTTATTGTACTAAAAGTTTCATGAAATGTTGTATTTTTTTTAAACTAGAGTAAAACTATATTGAGAACAATATTTTTGTAATCTCATGCTTCAAGTATTTTGACTGTTCAAAATATGAACATCAATTTATTTATTGAGCAGCATTTTCTTTTTAACTGCAAATCAGTTCCTGTACCAACTAAAACACATATTTGTTTTAGAGTATTTCAGTAGTAAGTTTATAGAAAAATCTGAGCATTCTTTCTCTTAAAGCCAAGAGATAAAGGATTCAAGATTCTTTGCACCTAAACCACTGATATCACACATTTTACTCGATAGAGCACTCTGCTGAGAGGTGTATTTAGGCCTTTTTGGACATTTTTTTAAATGGCTAGATTATATCTTACATAGAAAAGCAAGTAAAAACTACTCCTGGAGGAGATGCAGATTAATTTTATATATCTCACTCAGGTTAGTTAGGTACAGAGTCAGTCCTGCCTGATGTACTTTTGAAAATACTCAGAAGCAGATGGAGAAATATGAAAAAGAAATAAAAAAAATGCCTGAAATACTTTCTAGGACATGACATTCATGGCTTGTCTTTATTTTGGGACTCCCATGGCCTTTGGGAAGTAATTCCAGAAGCCAGATGCCAATTTTGCTGAAGTCCCACAGTCAGATACTCTGCTCTGTGTGGAATTAAGATCTGGTTTTTAAGTGTCTGGTGCCATTGTCAGAACAGAGATAGCCCATACTCCTCTGAAGTAATTTAGTCCTACACACCTCTGTGAGCTTTGACCTCAGCCCTCTGGCATTACATTTCCCCACACTCAAAAATGCATTGCCTCACTATATTTGTGTGCTTCACTTCTGGGAAATGTAGCAAGATTCTTGCTTGATCTTTATATAGAAATATTCTAAATTGATGTCCTCATTTTTGCGGAAGTGGAGCAGACAAAGAATAGCAAAGCAGAGATTTAATAAAATTAAAATAATTTAAATTGAGGAACATTTAATAGATTAGTTTGAACTTCTCTCTGTAACTTTTTAATTTCCATTTAGGTAGTAATAACATTATGGTTACCTTAAGAAAGAATTTCCTTAAGTTTGGTAGTTTAATTTAAAACAAACAAAAAGTTGTATCAGATTCAGCAAAGGACTGAGAAAGTAAAATTTGGCCATCAAGCAAGTGAGTTTCAATTGAAGCTGCATATAAGGCAAAATGTTCACGTTTATATGTTGCGTGTGACAATTATTGAAACCTGAATCTTTCCCTCTTTCTCTCAAGTATGTAGTTAATAATTTGTCACTTCCTTATTATTGGACTCTTCAGTTTTAATTTAGGTGTAATATTGAATTAAATACAAATTAAATACAGCTTTTTTTTTGTAATCTGATCCTCCTACTTGGATTAGATACATTTGCAAATGTGCAATGAAAAGTGCAGTTTGAATGAAGGTTTCTTTCTTTTCAACTGAAAATATCTGTAAGTACTGTCAACCCAGCTAAATGCTAATAATTTTTTACCAAACAAAATGCTTCATAAAGGGTATACAATTGCAATTGCTTGTTCTAAGCAAGGCACACAGCACCAAGGGAATTGCTGAAAGAAAATTCTCTTCTTACAATGCTTTCCTAAGCATTCACCATTCACTATTGGGAGCAGGAAAGTAGGCAAGACAGATCTTTAATCTGACCACAGTGTTCTTATATAGCATACCAGAGGACTATATTTACTTTGATGTAGTAACCAAATGTGGCACTCTGTGGGTTACATTCAATGCTGTCCTTGGATTTTGTGCATATTCAAACACTGCATGAAGCCTGTGAAGTATTACAGAGAACTACTGGTAGATACTGAGCCTGTTTAAAAAATCATTGTGTTAACATTTCTTGTTCTCAGGGATATAAATACATTCCATTTCCTTATTACTCTTCAGAAAACTTACAGAGCATTTCCCTGTAAAAACATATTTATCTTTTTTGGTCACTTTTTAAATTTGACTGAATTTCAAATGAGTGATTTTTCAGCCACTATGGACAGTTAATTCTTTATATTAATTTCATTTAGGTAAGGAACTGAAATAAGATAATTTGGAATAAAGATACTATTATTTTTTGAATTTCAGCAAATGTAGCATAGTCATTATACAGCACTGTAGTTAACTAAATAGTTTCCTGATTGTTCTGTGTATTGCAGAGGAACGAACATCTGCTGGGAAACCACAGAAAGGACTGGTAGATCCTTTCCCAACCTTTCAAAGAAGGAAAACCACTCGTTTTCTTAAAATTGGAACTCCCTTCTATCAGGACAATCAACTTCAGGTCAAAGTCTACTGGAAGAAGACAGGTTTGTCAAATCTTGCTTTACTATTGTCTCTAAGGAGGACTCTTATCATCCATCTCAGAGCTGTAGAACATTAACACAATATTATAGATAATTAATAGTTGAATCCTACACCCATCCTTTCATCCCTTTATCTTCACATTAGAGGGAAACATTGCCTCTCCTCCTTGTGTTATGTCTGTGTATATGTCTTACAGAAGGAAATGACATGAATCAGCCATCCAAAAATTACAGTCAATCATGTTGGGACACTGAATCTTTACAGAGCTGAGACGATTTTTATTTTGGTAGGAATTGCCTTTGTAGAGTTTTAAATAGCAGAATTTGGCATGACCCACAAAAGTTTGGAGGAGCATATGAATGTTTGGCTTTATGCTAAGCTTTACCAGTCACCTTGACTTAGAACAGAATGGATAGTTGGTCACAACTAGAAAACATCTTGAAGTTAGTTTTCTTCTAGGCTGCATCCTTCTGGTTTTCAGAAAAATCTTGAAAAGAATTTTATGGTTTAGTCCTCCAGTCAAAAGGAAAATGATATAAATTTAAAGTGTCTATTCATATTCAGAAATCAATAAAGGGATTTTCCTTTCTTGTCTTCTAAGAGCATATAAGTTGCTCCAGTTTAACCATAACAGGTTCATATGCTGTTATTTCAAAATGTGCTCACACTGTTCATTTTGTAACTTGGAGCAATCTACATGTGTATCAATACCACTAAATTAAATCCATTCAATTTTTGTTCTTGAAATAAAGATCTGCAAGATGGATAGTCATGTTTTCTTCTTGAATTTTTCAAAGAATTCCTGAAACATTTAAGTGCTTTTAGCTTTAGATGTGTGTGGTAACACCCTGAATGAGGACAGGCTATATAAATGTTCAATTATACTGTGTAACATAGGAATATGTCACACTGGATATTGTGGTTTGTAAGAGGTATCCTTTGCTTCTTATCCTTTGCCTGCCTTTTTGAATGGTTATCTTCCACCTTCCAGACCCTGCTATGCTGATGACTTTCAAATCCATCCTTATTCCTCCCTAAAACCTGCAAGCTTTGGTTCAGCTGAGTACCTGGCACATTTTGAATATTTGTCTGTGTCTTGGCTATGCTAGTTTTTATTTCTTGCTTTCCCCATTATATTTCATTTTTGGGTTGTTTCATGGAAAGCTGGAACAATTTAAAGTTTAAATAAAAGTTGAGGCAATTTTAATCAGGAATATTAAGTTTACCAAAAAATGTGGGTTTTGTTATCTAAAGTGAGATTTATATATTCTGAGCTTTGTCAGGACTGATCACCTTAAACTTTAGCCTCTGCAAGTGAGATGTCAACTCATTGTCCAAGCTCCTTTTACTGTTAGAAAAGAAAAGCAGGTGACTTCTGGAGTAATTCATCCCCCACAGCAGCAGAATTGCTCTCTGGAGATGCCTCTCTTCTTTACTGAGAACAGAGGGGAGCGTAGATAGCTCATTTGTAGAAAGCTTAGAGATGCCTAATGACTCTCTGTGAGCTGAGGTTCTGTTCTTGGCAGGCCGTGTTGAAAAAAATGAGGGACAGGATTCAAAGATGAGGAGACAATGATGGCTGCCACAGGCGTCAGACAGGGTTGTGCAACTCACAGTCTGCAGGCAAGATTCAGCCCAGTGGAACAATCAATCCTGCTGCAGCTGTTTTCCTGCCAGCCTGCTGCCAGAAGAAAGATCGTGTGTCCTGTGACCAAAATGCCGGCACCCATACTGACATTCACCCTGTGAATAGTTTGCCAAAGTTAGTTATACTTAATGGAGGGAAAATCCTGAGCAGAGCAACAGAATTCTTGTTCCAACATAGATATCTTGAACTAGGTGTCCACTATTTATAATGGTATTATAACATAGATATTGAACTTAGAGGCATTGCACCATGGAAACCGAAATGTTTCCATCTAAATCTGGTGCTGAATCTCACTGTCTGCAACATACCTGGAGGTAATATTTGTATTAAAGACTGTAAATGTCTATAAAAAGAAATAAGGTAGTCAGCATCCTTATAGGCACTCATAGTTTGGAAATAAGAGGATTTCAAAGTTGTGTAATTTCCAGAATTGGGGAATGTCAGAAATAGCTATGTCACAGACCTGTCAAAAATGACATGGTGACATGCTGTCACCTTGTGCCAGGGGTGTACTAGCTGAGTTGCTGACTGTACAGCTGACTCATCTTGTGTGGAGCTTTGTGCATCCAATTGCATAAGGGGACACCCAGAAACCCATTTTGGCCCTGGGCTGGGGGCAACTTCTGTGAGGCACACTGGGATGTTTAGGTTCATGCCCCAGACATGCAGTGGAGGATGGCTTCCTTTTTCTTGCAGAACAAACAGTGACAGCAAAAGTGTGTGAAGAGGGGGAGAATATGGCAGTTCATCACATTTACCTTCTTTTTTTTTCTTTTTTTAAAAAGAAAATATCAGTACTCTGAGTGACAGCACATGCAGTAGCTCAGCAAGAACCATTGTCTTGTGTGGAACTAAAGTATAGCCAATTACCTGCTCCTGAGAAGCCAGCAGCTTCTATAAGCTCTTGTAAGAGTTTGGAGATTATGTAGTGGATGGATGAGGTACTGTAAATTTGCTAGTAACAATTTACTGCAGAGCAGGTCTGTGTGACTGAGCAAGGAACACAGCAGGAAAATCACATTGTCTTCATGAAAAACAGCAGTTACTGAGACAGCTGTGCTGGGAACTGTACCCACACATCTTTCACCTTTATGAACTGCACTAGATCATTTTTAGGGAGTTGTAGGAGGTAGTAGAGTGCAGCAACTATAATAGGAAATACTGAGAGAGACCTTACCTGAGCCTGCTCAGTGGTATGGCATCTATTTTTATTGCAGGTAGGCAATCAGAGTTCAAATAGTTCCTGACAAAAAAAATTGACCTGTTTGTCTCCTACATGGTGGGTGAGCACAGAAGTCCCTGTTGATTGCACTAATGTTCTCATTTTTGTGTAGCTTGCTATTAAAAATCAATACCTTTTTTTTGGTGGAGAAACACAGCCATTCTATAGTCCTAAATTAGAATGTGTGATTTTAAAACAGAAAAATTAGGAGGCCAGCATGAAACCATGTGAAATAGGTAGGTTGATAAGCATAAGAGTTACTAGGATAAAAAAATAATTCAAGAAATAAATATCTTAAGCTTAAACAGATTGGACATTTGTAAATTGATCAAATTTCAATTGGTTGTAGCAGTCTTTGCTTTGTCTGGTGTGGTTTTCAAGTATTTTTTGGACTTTCTGTGTTCGACTTCATGACACGAACAAGAAATGTTTGAAGAGATGAGGAAATAAAAATGCTATTAAGATCTTGGATGGGCTTTTTTTTAGATGAAGATTTAAACCAGTTTGTTATCACAGAATCGCAGAATGGCTGGGTTGGGAAGGGACCTCTGGAGATGATCTAGTCCAGCCTCCCTGCTAAAGCAGCTTCATCTGGAGTAGATTGCAGAGGATTGCGTCCAGGCAGGTTTCAAATATTTCCAGAGAAAGAGACTCCACAACCCTTCTGAGCATCCTTTTACAGTGTTCTGTCACCCTCAAAGTAAAGGATTTTTTCCTTATTTAGATGAAAGTTTCTCTGTTTCAGTATCTGCACGTTGTTCCTTGTCCTGTCACTGGGCACAGCTGAAAAGATTGTGGCCCCATCTTCTCGATACTCATCCTTAAGATATTTGTAAGCATTTATAACATCCCCTCTCAGTCTCTCTTCTCTAGGCTGGATGGGCCCAGCCACCTCAGCCTTTCTTCATAAGAGAGATGCTCCACTTCCTCAGTCATCTTTGTTGCCCTCCACTGGACCCATTCCAGGAGCTCCATGTCTCTCCTGTCCTGAGGAGCTCAGAACTGGACAGAACACTCCAGATGTGGCCTCACCAGGGCTGAGCAGAGGCAGGATTGCCACCTCCCTGCTGCAAAGCTCCTCCTAATGCCCCCCAGGATCCCATTGAGCTTCTTGGCCACAAGGACACACTGCTGGCTCATGGAGAGTTTGTTGTCCACCAGGTCCTTCTCTACAGAGCTGCTTTCCAGCAGGTCAGCCCTCACCCTGTACTGGTGCAGAGAGCTGCTCTTCCCCCGGTGCAGGACTCTGCCTTTGCTGAAATTTACTGAACTTTGTTCAGCCCTACAGTTGCCCTTGTTATGTTGAAATAGTTTCTTCTAGCTGTAATGGAGATGTTAATAGCTGCTATAACAGCAGTCTTTCTCTTAGCAAGAACAGAGTTATTACTTTTCTATATTAATAACTGCTCAGAATTTTTTATTGTATTCCTAATTCAGTGGTTATACCATTCTATGCAGACCAGAGATTTTTTTATTTTTTTTTTAATTTCTTCCTAAACTAAGATGGCTCTCTAGAAGGGTTTTTTACTGTGTTCCAACACTGTAGCCTCACAGCATACCACGGATTACAGAAGCAGAAGGAATGACCTGTGTGGATTGCTTATATCATTTAAAGAAACATAAACATGCTCCTAAGGTTGTTTTAGATTATTTCTTTATTTTCATTGGTCCCATTTTAGCTGAGAAACTATTTTGCTTTTGAATTTGAATCATTTTACTCAGTAGAGATTTAAAGAGCTAAATATAGGTCAGAATCATAGAAGAAATTAAATGGGCAGGAAGAGACTTCTGGAGGTCAGCTGGTCCAACCATGTGCTCAAAGTTGAACTAACTGTGAAGTTAAATGAAGTTAGTCAGTTCTGTCTATAAGGCCCTGTAACAGATATTGTCACTGTTTTTTCAATGTCAGGGAATTTTCCCTCCATGAATACCAGCCTGCAGAGGCCATTTAAGTTTATTGCAATGTGCCTTAGGATTTACAGAAGGTATGGTGATGTCTTTTGACTATTCAAAGATCTTCCATGACTGAAGATGTATTCCTCAGTGAACTTTGCAGATGAGCCTCTAGGAAGGCAGTGAAAAGAACACAGTGATAACATCAGAGCTGAAACTCTCTGTTTTATATCATCCTACCATCTGATTAGATTTATCAGACCTCTGTCCTGTGCAACTGCACCAGAGGTGGTGTTGCAAACTATTACCAAACTGACTGTGTTATAAAGCAAAGGAGTGACTGCATCAAAGGAGTACTCACAAACTGAACAGTGGTTGAGTAAAAGTCTGAGTAAGGGGATGGATTTCCATATATATGCATCGTATTGGGTCACAATTTGGTAAACAGGAAAGACTTATCTGGGCCTGTTCTTCAAGTGTCATTTCTTAGGTCCCATTAACTTCAGTAACCATATGACATGAATGGAATGTACAATCTGGACTTTACATTAACATAAAGCTCTTTCTGAAATAATCTTTCAGTTTGCCTACTTCGGTATGATGACAATAATCACTTCAGGATGTATGCTAGCATAAATACCTCCACACTTCAAGCAGTACAAGGTACTTAGCAAATGCACATGATGTTGCTAGACAGAGTCATCCAAAAGCATGTTGCATATGAATACAATAGCTTCTTTCTGAAGGAAAAAAATGTCTTTTCCTTACTGCCTTTCATTTAGGCCTGGGATTAGAGAAACAGTACATTCCTTAAACAGCATGAATTCCCCTTTTGTAAATGAAAAGTAGAATGTGTTCCATGGTCAAATATTTTGGCCATCTTGGTGTGTGAAATTAGAAATTGTCAAGTAGTGGAATCAAATTAAATGAATCGCTTTTAACTCCTTGTGCTGAGGTCACAGAGTACTATCCATTACCAAAAATGGATGCACTCTGAAACCCCTATTTAAAGGGATTAGATACTCAGGATGATTAAGAGCCTCAGTATATTGTGCAGTAATCAAGACTGAAAGTGTGAAAATAAAAAGATGGTTAAGTTTTCTCTGTTTTTCTGTGGTTGGGCAGCTAGAGAGCTGAGTGTTGGTCTTAGCTGGAAAGCTTCCAAGTCGCTGCATATCTATGTATGAAAATAAAATTTTGCCCACAGACAGAAGGAAAAAAAATCCCACCTTTTATGAACTCTGCATCAATTCTAATCCCTTGCTTCAATAATTATAATGCACTAAAATATCAAAATGTAATTTCTTTCCAAAGCACTTGTCACAACAATATTTTCTAAGTCATTGCTCTGCCTTCACTACCATTTTCTCAGTGCCTGTTATTTGAGTATAATACAACTCTCCTTGCTCAGGTAAAGCTTTAGTTTCCTTTTCTTTGAATTAAGTCAATGTGCATTTACTTCCCCCTGTTTAAATTAAACATTTTAAGTACTTCTAGATATTTAAAATCAATATATCTGCCTCTTGGTTTTGCTTAAAAAGATAAATATTTAAAATGCATTAAGACTTGGCTTCAGGCCTCTTTCTTTGTGTTTCTGTAAATGCTAAAGCAGAAGGAAAAAAAAGAATACTTAAGGCAGGGAGAGGCAGAGATTCCTCCATTGTCTGAGAAATCAACCAAACAAGAATAATGAATCAAATTACAGAGAAGAACAAAATGCAAGGCATGGCAAAGCAAATACAGAGCTAACACAAATGCTTTTAAACCCGGATCTTAGGAAAACAAAATTAACTTTCATTTAGTTCAGGGACATAAATGAAGTGACTGTGTGTGCTGACTCTTTGTTTGTAATAAGGTATTTCATATGGCAGGTTTTGAAATTAAAGCTTTCCCATTGATAACACATATCAAATGGTCCTTTCTCATGGAAGTAGAGCCATTGAAGGTAAAGAAATCCTTCACTGGCAGTTGGAGTTTCCAGCTCTTACTCTAAAGAATTCCACAGTACTTGGTTATCGCTAAAGCATTGTTTAGTTTGGTACTAGCTGTTGCACTGGGCAGATGAGTGTTTGAGCAGCTGGCCATATTCTAATTATTGATATTCAAGCAGTAAAATACTTGTACTTCAAGTTCAAGATGGTTCTTTGAACAAAATGGTCTGACAGTTAATTATAGTGAAGTATACATTAATATATTGCCCTGAGACTTCCATGGGAATACAGGGACTTTGTCTCAGCAGTGGTTGATTGTGTGGGTATCCATAATGTGCATTAGTACTTAGGGGTTTAATTAGTAAAGCTGGCTCTAGGCACAGGACTCTTCAACTAGATCACCTCTTCAGAAATGCACTGGTAAATACTGCAGAATTTGCTTTTCCACATGTCCTACTCCTGACTCAGATGCCTGGATGTAATGGGCTTCCACAGCATCGTGCCTGGGAAGATATGTAGTGCTGTAAGCTTTAATTGTCATGGGAAATTATTCTGGAGTTAAAGGAATATCCTGTCAGAAGTATCTGTGTGGTTCCTACACCTTCCTAACTTTGTCTTTCTCCTTTACTTTGTCTTAATGTAGTTTCAGGAAAAAATCTCTTTGCGTTTCTTAAAAGGATGTAAAGGGGAGCATCTGACCATCTCCAGTTCTGCTTGCTTTACTTTATGAAGTGCCTATAGGACTCTGGTTTCTGTCCAAACATGAAATACTTGAAATACTTAAAATGTTACTGGTGAGAGTCATGAAAAACATAAACCACATCTACCAGAATTTGGTAGAGCAGATGGTTTTCAAATTCTCAAATGGTCTGCAATTGATTAGTGGGGCCAGTTATAAAATTTTAAAATTACACTTACAATGGTGGCAACATCAGTGGCGTCTCCCCTACAAATGGGACAATATTGGAAAGACTTTTCAAAGGCACAGTTTATTGCATTTCTTCATGATTTCACAGGCAGAACAGAAAACCATTACTTGTTGCCTTGCACTTGCTTCCAAACCTCCATACCTTTCAGGGTAGGTGGTTAATGCTCTTGGTATAAGAGATTTAGAGGCAAGTTTGTCCACCTGCTAGTCTCAGGAATGTAATTGGAATTGATTCAAAGTCTGCCAGGAAACAAATAATCACAAGTCAAATCAGAACTCCCCACTGTGTTCCCAGAGCACAGACAGCATAGAACACTGATATTACTTAACAGGCACCCACTGATGTTTGCTGAAGGCAGTACTGGACTGGTTGGTACATTTGTACACTTCGTACATTCAAACCATTTATTGTTTAATTTTAAAATTTATGTAGTGTGGGCTATGCACAAGTCCTCAGTATGACCTGAGTCATACTCCAGAACACCTTTAGTCAATTGTGAAAGTGTTTTTAATTTTACATAATTTATGCATTTAAAAGAAGTCTTCTTTTTATTCTTAAATTTAGTATCTCATAGAAATTTAAGCTTGATTTCTTTTGAACTTACATTGACAGTTTAAATAGAAATGTAATTGCAAATTACCTGGTCCATGAGTTAATCCAAAGAAAGACCATCACTAGGTGTAATGTGTATCTGCAATCAGACTGCAGATACACATTCAATATTCCATTGCAAAATCATTTATCAAGACTTAATCCACTTGAAGGCACTGAAGACTAACTGACTAACTAATAAATAAACTCTTGCCTGATTTTTAATTCTTCAGGAAAAAACACATTTTCAAAACCAGCATCGTTATGTACCTTAATATGTCTCTGTCTGACTAGTGCAATATTCTGGACTTCTAATTACTCCCTGAGTGTTAGCACAACATATAAAGTTAATTAATTTGCAACAAACACAGTACTTTATATATATATATGCATACATATATAGTATCACTGAAGTTGTCAATGGCAATGTCTGATGTGAAGCAGTCTCTGTAACTGAGGGATGAAATGGCAAGCTTTTTTACCATCCAAGTCTGGAATCAGAGAATATTCTGAGCTGGAAGGGAGCCAGAAGGATCATTGAGTCCAGCTCTTGAGTGAATGGCCCTTACGGGGATCAAACCCACAACCTTGACACTGTTAGCACCATGCTCTGACCAGCTGAGCTCTTCCTCTCCTTTCCCCAAACTGTATCACTAGGTCATATTAAGTCCAAGCTCTGTCTCACAGGCTTACACTATTATACCTGGAGCAATCCTACCATCCCTACTGTGAGTAAAAGGTACTAAGGTTCAGCAGTTCATGAGATGCTTCTCACGAGCTATGGGCTAATAACTGCTCATCAGTGCTCTCTTAGCCCGCCTAAGTTCTGGATAAAGCATTGATCTTATGATCCAGGGGAGGTTAACCTATCAGCAGGGAGTCATCATGCTTATGGTGGAGGTGGTTTAAACTAATGAGTGTTCTCTTGTAAACTGGGTCAATTTTCATCCACGTGCCTCTTTTTAATCTGTATTTTTAATTAGCTGGTCTATAAGATGGCCATAAAAGCAGTTGCATAAACACTACAAATAGGGGAAGGAAACTGGACTATTTGAATGAATAGCTAGGGTTGGAGGGAAGGAAACCAAAAAAAGGTATCTGAAACTGAAATTATAATCTAATTTTTAAAATGATCCATTTTAAAATGCATATGCAGCTGATGTATAATGAGTTTCTTTTGCTCCTGTGACCATAAACTGGATGCAAAAATATCCATAATAGTCCAGACCAAAGATCCTACCCAGCAGGTGCTCTGTTCTTGGCAGTGGCCAGAAGCAAATCTGAAGGAACATAAGAATAGGGCAAGAGTGTAACGGTATTTCTGCATATTATTGTCTCAGCTTCAGACAACTTCTAGGTAGTCAAAATTCCTGAGTCCAATGTAATTTCACTATGTTTATTCACTTCTAATGCATTTATCTTCACAATAATACCCAGTGTCCTGTGAGGGTCAGCAAGTTTCAGGGCATCTGAAAGATCCTGAGTGATGGAGTTCCAGAGTTTTAAGTGCTTGTTCTATGTAGAACCACTTTTGTTTTGGTTTTTTTTGAAGCTAATTCTTTTGCATTTATATGAACCCTAATTCTTGCTGTTTACCTTCTCTGTATGCACATGATTTTATAGATATTTAACCTGGTTTTGCTCTGTTCTATTTCTTGTAGACGCGTCAATCTTTAACTGCAGATTTAGAAACTGCATATTAATGCCGTAAACTTTTTGAATTCCAGTTCAGCAAAACAAATTATATTCCATAATGCATATCAGGAAAGTCCAGTTTTGGAACTCCGTGGATCACAGTACATGCATGCAAACCCACCTGTGTATGGCTTTTGCATGAGGTCTGAGAGAGAAGGGAGTAGCTGGTGCATCTCTGCATCCCTTCCCACTGTGGAATTAGGGGCAAGATGAGTCTGGGGCAAGTCTTCGACTCTAGAATTGGGAGGGATCCCAAGATTATTTGCCCTCAATGTAGTGAATTTACCCTCATTATCATCTGCTTGTCTAAATTACTGTCCACATTTTTAAAAGTTACACAGAAGGCTGAAGTTAATGGTAGAGTACCTGGTGACATTTTCGTCTAGACATTTTCAGTGTATGTATAGCCTTAGTGAACCTTGGACTTGTTTGCTTGGGTTTTTTTTCTTTTTCATTAAATTCAGGTCTGGGATGCTTAGCTAGCTTTGAAAATCTGGCTATGAGGGAGTAATGTAGAAAGCCTCTGTTCAGGCTACAAGCAGCTATTGTGAGACTTGGAGCTTACAAGAGGCAAATTTCCTTGTAATGGAAAACCAGAATGAGATGCTATTGAACTCACTTTGTATAGGATGCTGTGTGTGGGAAAATAAGTAAGGGTAGAGGTAATCTGACTTAGAGATGATCCCAGCCTTAAATCCTTCAATATAAACATCTTCAAACCTTGAGGCTTCCTAGGTCTAGATATGGACAAAAGTACTGTGTCTCAGGCCTGTCTTTAAATTACACAGTAATTGTTAATATCATTTTTGGAAAGGCTAACTGTTCTATTACACAAAGAATGTGTTCTACAGAAAGCAAGTTTGTTTTAAATGGCATCACGTGAGAAACGAAATCTTTGTGATTCAATGGAAACTGCTTAGATTCCATTAAGAGCAGGAAACAGTATAGTTTGTCTTGCTAAGAATTGTTTGTTGAGTGAAGTTTAAATGTCAACTGAAGGTTTTGGTGTTATTTTTAAACATACTACTTGAAGAGGTGATTATTAAAAAGCCTTTTTTTCTCAAGAGGTGTCACGAGTACCATGAACTTCACAGCCAAACAAAACTTCAGATTTTTTTTACAGCATTGGGTGAATCACTGCAGAGGAAGCAAAAGAGACAGAGCTGTTATAATTCAGTTCTTTTCAAGAGAACTTACCTAAAATGCCTGTGACAAAACAAGTAATTTTTACAGGGAAAAGGAGAGTGCAGAGAGACACAATGCATTAGCACATCAATGCAGCATCTTAACATTAGTTAACTACCATGAGTAAAATAGCACTTGTTATTATATTATTACTTCTTGTCCTATCATTAGCTTCAGATTGCAAATGTTGGACACTGTGAATCAGAGTAATACAATGGCTCATGAACCAGTATATGAAGAAATAAATGTTATGATCTAGTGCTGACTGAGATATTTTGCTTCTCTGCAGTACACTGAAATATCCCTTCCCAAACTGGTCTTCTGTCATGCTGTTATTTAAATGTAATAAATACCATGTGAATCACTTCACGCAAATCATGTCTTCAAAACTGAAGGAACTAGCAGTAAATAACACTGCTTCATTTGTTCACTTGGATTTTGCCCATATTTCAGCTTTCCCTGCATATTTTTTCAGGATCTCTCCAGCAACTGAATTTCATCAGAAAAAGCATTGATGGAAAACTGCATATATTAGATGTCTGTGTACACATGGAAAATAATGTTTGTCAATAAACAGGTGAACATGAGAGAGCAGCGGACACTTCATCGCATTGTATCTCAAATATTTGCTTTCTTGTCTGTGGTGTGGAAATGCAGGCAGGTGCTGCTGCAGAGCAGACACTGCTGCTCATCCTTCTGCTGGAGTGGTGGGTTGGATCAGTGCTGGGTTGTAGTAGATGCCCAGCTGTAAAGCAGGTTACATACTGGGAGGAGAAAGAGCAGGAACATTTCTTCAGGAAGCCTTTGACTTCAAGCCTTGATCTTTGAGCACTTCAGAGGTGATAATTTCTTTTACTTTATGCAAGGCATTGTTAATTTCACCATTTACCATTGCTACAGCTTTGCCAATCAATACAGTGAGGTAAATATTTTTTTTCCCAGATGGTATGTCTATATAGGATTTATACAGAGCTCTGAAAAATCATAGTATGACTTTACAGTAGAATCAATTAATCAAGCTTGTAGATACTGAGACATGTACTTCATGTGCTGTGAGCAGATTCTGCCCTGTGTTGTGATATTAAATGTAAAATATTTTCCTCTTGCTTCAGCCTCTTTTTAGAGCAGTAATGCTGCAAGACACATGATCCAGAAAGGAAATTACTTAATTTTTTTTTTTTATATTTCCTTCTTCCTACTAGTCTAAGACCATCAAAGACATGTTCAAGACCATCTTTTAACTATAGTTTTGATGATCATTAGCGTCTTGATCTTGCTAGATTCTCTACTTTCTGGCCTGATCCTTTAGCTACCCTTAACTATTGAAGTTAATTGTTCATATGCCTAAGTGCTTTGTTGAATAATGGCCCATGTGCTCAGAAGCTTGTAGGAACAATCCCACCCAGTATGCAAAGAAAAGCAAAAAACATGTGGCTAGTTACAAAAAATCATTGTGGTTTGCTATATGAAATATTGGATATAACAAAACATAATAAATTTAAAGGTTTAGCTGCACACAGAACAAATTATTTCAATAATTTTCTTAATGAATGGTTTCAGAGAGATTTCATCCTCCTTATGGCATTCTGTTTGAAGAAACGTTAGCTTTGAATGAAGACAGCAGGTTTACTTATGGCTCGTTATTGTCCAAGCTTTGATAACAACTCCTTTTGACATACAGTTAGCATGTTAATTATAGGTATATATTTTGGAGAGAGTCGGTTTGTTGAGGTATCTTGATAAAAATGCAGAACATTGTTTCTTTTTTTACTGAAATACTCATTTCACAGCTGCTAGTTATTTGTATTAAATTACTAATTTTATACTAGCAGGTAAACCAGCAGGTTTTTGTATGTCTTATTTTATAATATTTACTTTTATATGATATTTTATTCTAATGGGAAAATCTATCAGACACTACATGTTAATTACTTTCAATCCTGTCATGATGCAGAAATTGATTTGATGTTACCGTGTTTATTGATGCCAGACATTTTTATTGTAATTAAACCTTAATTTGAGCTGCTGTTGTTGAACATGTCTGCTGTGAAACTTGTGTTCCAGCAAATCCCATTTGATTTTCCTTCTAATAAGTTTTTGTAATTTGGTTGCCTGCATAATAGTGCTGTCACAGCTGGTATTAATTGGCATTTTTTGTATCAAATAGCAGAGACCCACATCAGAATAACATGCAAGAGCTGAAATACTTTAACAACACACACCATTATCATTTTCACCACTTGACAGGGGTGGAACAGAGATAAGGAGCCATGAAGTACTTTACCTAAAGACCTCAAGCAAACCAGTGGCAGAACTCACCCCAGTTCCTGAAATAGTCTGCTGCAATTTTCTTGCTGTGGACCACAGGATACAAAGAAACAAATACCTCTGTTTAGCTGGTTTCCTGGGGTAGCTCCATATTGGTGGTGTTGGGCTGCATGAGCAAATTTCACTGCTGCTATGCCCATGCTATGCCAGTTTTTCAGCTCCAAAGCTTCAATTCCTTATGATAGTCAATTTGGCACCCTCCTGGAAGAGTAAGTGTAGTATAAAGGAGAAAAAAGTATTTGAGGCAGAGAAAGTAGCTGTCTGGCATAGCATGGTAAAGGAAAGAAACCAAATTAGATGAAATTATTCATAGTGCTGGCAGTAATGTATTTGTACAAACCAGAAATGTGGAAGAGGTTGAAAAAGATGAGAAAAAGAAAAGAAAAAACCTTTAAATTTTAGTTTATTTTAGATAAACTGTAGAACCATTTAAACCAGAAGTTCCATCTAGGAGAACTTGCAGAATTACCTGACATTTTTGTTGGATTATTTTTCTGAATGATACTCAGAGCTTGAAATTCTGTGGGGAGGTGATTTAGCCCAGGGTATTCCTGGTAACCATTGTGCAGTCATGGCTTAAGCTATGTTGAAGTCTGTCAATTTAATATGCTTAAATTGTGCATGTGAACCTGAAGTTTTCCAAGTGGCAAACACATGTAGTTGGCATTGGCATTAGTAGAATTTTGAGCTGTTTTTACAGCTTGAAGATATAGAATAAATGCACATTTTCCATCCAGAAAAATCAGAAATATATTTATTTGTTGTTATTAAAATGGAACTAAAGAGTTTAAGTTGAGGAGGGGGAGAAAGCACAAAAACCTGGTGAAGAACATCTTTCTAAGTGTTGGAAAGAGATAGAGAGCTTTGTGGAGATACTCGTGCAAATAAAGGCAGTTTGGGGTAAATAAAAAAAACAACCCCATGCTTTACAGCATTCCTCAATCCACACATTTCTAACTAGAGATCTTAGATTTCTGTTCAACAAAGTTAGCTGCATACCCTTGTCAAGCAAAAGAGCTAAGTGTACATGAGATTTTAAGAACATGATCATGTGGTATCTGTATAGACATTTTTTTCTTAAGTCTAGAAACTCAATTTATACTTCAGAAAATCTACTTTCAAAATCACAGTCAAAGAAATCAACATAACTACTAGTTTATTTGAAAAGATTAGTTACGTTTGTCTTACAGACCTGAAAATCTTCAGTTGGACATCTGGAGATAATTTCCATATCAGTACCATTAAGAGATATTTTAAAGTAATTGCCTTTTTTTTTTCCCTCTTTATGTAAATTTAAAATAAAAGTAATTATTTGAGTAAGCTGTCTGCTGTTCATACTTAAGTGGCTATTTTGTTGACTAATTTCACGAGTTTAGGGTTGATTAAATGAGTGCTGCTACGTATTATATCCTTCAAGTTCAGTTTCTATACAAATATTTTGAGTTCTGGCAAATACAAATGCTTGCTGTTTGTGCAAGTTTTTAGTATCAAATAATAGACATTCTAGCCATGAGAACAATGAAGTGAAAAAGCTTTATAAAGACTCATAATTGAAAATTTAGAATTAAGAAAACTCCAGATACTCAGAAGGAGATTGATACTGTGACATCTGAAATACCAGGGAAGCTGACTGAAGCAGTTTGGCAATTTCTTGACAGTGTTTTATGCTTATTTTAGAAGGAATAGCTTTTCTGATAAAACTGTCCAAAATCAGTCCCATTAGGTAATGAATATTCTGTTCATGTTAACTACTCAAATGACTTTGGAAAAAGCTGTGGCTGTGGGCTCAGTGTATTAACCTTAGCTGAGCTTGATCCAGAACCCTGAGCTCTGGTGGCAGTGGCTGACATTCAGCTGGATGCAGCTTGAGCAGCTCATCCAGTACCTATCCCTCAGTTTGCACTGGACAGCTAAATCCAAAAATCTAAGTGAAATTTATAGAAGTGATCTCACTAGGACAATCTGCATTGCTGAAAGGAGGGCTGGGAGAAGCTTTTGTTTTGCATGTGTTGTAAACACAAAATCAGCTGTATAATGTTTCATAAAACTCTAGAGCCGTGATCTTTATGAGCAACTTTATAAGAAAAAGGCATATTTTCATCATTTTTCTCAGTTTCTTATTGGGCTTTTTAGATAATTTCATGCATTTTGTATCCTTTTGATTTTAAAAATATTAAAGGTAATTTCTAAAACTTGTAATTTCATATGCATACTTCATGTATGCATATACATTTTGAGTTTTTCAGGCTTCTAGCTTTATTTAATCACAAAATGTCCCAATTTTCCCTATTTTTAAAAAAGTTCCTGTCTCAAGTAGGAGCTATTTCCTTATTGTATTTCATACTTTATTCTATTGTATTGCATTGTATTTGTCAGACTTTAGACACTGACAGGATAGATTTTTTAAAAGGAGAAAATTGTGGTAGCTTTATTGTGAATTGTTTTTTACATTTCTCTTTTTTAACACATGACATTGAACCTGTGTATCCATTTTTTTTTAGATAACAGAAATCATAAATATGGAAGTGAGAAAGAAGTTTTAGTCTTGCTGGCTGTTGTGATGCCCTCCAGTTTATAACAGTTGATGTACATGTACATCAATTGTACAAAAAAAAAAAGTACAATTAAAAAAATGCAGATGTGAAAAAAAGTGCAGATGTGATACAAAAACGTTTTTCAGATAGCCTTTAATTATCTACTCACTGAAAAGAAAAAAAATCCTCTATTTTCAGTATAGGTTGTTATCAGAACACCAGAATACTATCAAATTTAAGATTCATTAGCTCAAATAAAATTACGAAGTTATGTTTATGAAAACTTTCACCCTATGTTTACGGTACAAGCTGATAGATTTTTTAAAACGTATTTCTGATTTTCTATATTCTTCTTTAACCTATTTCTGTTTTCTTCAAATAGAGAAGTTATCACAAACCACAGATGTTTACAAACTGGTTACTAAGGGTTTGCTAATGCAGGAAAGAAGTAGGAAGGAAGGAAGAAAAGAACTGTCTGGGGGTAGAAGCTCACACAATGAATGGAGGTGGACCTAATCTGAAAATACAAAGAGGATTCCAATGTGCCAGTAGTTGGAAATACATGTTTTTTCCCATCCCTGGCAGTGTTCAAGGCCGGGTTGTATGGGCCATTGAGCAACCTGGTCTAGTGGGAGGTGTCCCTGCCCATGGCAGGGGGTTGGAACTGAATGATCCTTAAAGTCTCTTCCAACTCAAACTCTTTGGTGATTCTATGATTCTACCTTGAATTACATTTCTGAATGGAGGCTTAGTAAACCTCTACACCAATATATCTGAATGCTGAGCTGTTGCAAGGTCTTGATGCTTGGGATTTGTCTTTTCCCAATTGCCCATGTAATGGTATTTTGTGACCTACCTTAGGGATGTGTTTTTATCCAATCCCTGGCTGCTGGACAATTACAAGGTTTAATTGGCTTGGATAAATGTTTAGCCAAAGGAGAGTGATTTATTTATAGATTTCAAGTGAAAAGTATTACAAGTGAAAATACACCTTTTGTAGCTTTGCACAGAGCAGTCCACCCATGAAGATAGTTTAAAATAATCAGAGAGTGATGGAATGGTTTGGGTCGGAAGAAGCCTTAAGGATCATCTAGCAGGTGATACTTGATAATGGTGTGAACTAAAAGAGATTAAATCAGATGAAACCTACTTTCAAATGCACTGTGAGTTTTTGTCTTCATCCAATAGGCACATCAAGTGGGAAAACTTGAAGAGACAAGCAAAAGCGCATCCATTTCTTTTTTTGTTTTAAATGAGAGGGAACAATCACAAAGCAGGAAATTTGTTTTTTAATAATTTCTTTTTGAAAGAAATATTGTTTCCAAAGAAATTGCAAAAATGATTAGCATACATGTTGTTACGAAGTACAGCTACTGCAAAAATCTATATCAAGGGGCCATTTCAGCTAGTTTCCTACTCTAGTAATTTTCTCTTTAATTTACAATCCTTTTCTTCTGCATCCAGTCTGCTCATAGCAGTCCAATACCAGATCAGCCCTTAAGGTGTCAGAGATAATTGTTTTCCCTTCTGAAACCCACAGTCAGGCACATTAGTGGCTCTGTCATACCAAACTAATTAATAACAGACATAATTTTGCATCCCCTGTATAGAGAATGAAATCCAGAAAAAAGTCAGGAACTACTCGCACTACCTAATGAGTTCTCCTTCTTTTGTCAATTCTTTTTTGCTCTTTGTTTTGCTTCCTTATTCAAGCATGTTTGAACAAAAAGCTAGAAGAGCTGGAAATAAGGCAAAAGCTTATACTGTTGATACTGCAGCAAGTTTTGTCATTGATTTAAATGGGAGTAAACTTAAGCCTTCAGTATTACCCATAAGAGTCAAGACTAGAATTTTATTTGGACAAATACTGAGGAGGTTTTATGGCATATCCTGAAAGAAGAAAGCGTGGGGATTTACAGGCATTTTCACATATCTTCAGGCACAGAGTTTGCAAGCAGTGCCAGGCAGCAGTATTGCAATGCTCTAACAATATGAACAGTCAAGCAGTTGAGACCAAGTTAGTCTCATTATTTGCAGGATGACTAGAAGTAGCAGCACTGAGATTATTTTTTTAATGCTCAGTTTACATTCTTTTTTTTTTTTTAATGTAAGCAGTATATGGTAACATATCTGAAAATGAAATTCCACTATTTTTTCTCCTTTAGCTGATACAAGGTTTAAAGTACATTGGTGTATAATATTTTCTCCGTTATATTGAAGATTGCTTAGTGAGGAATTACCAATTCTACAATACTTAAAAGTCCTGTTTTTATCCAGAGAAGCCAGGAGAGTTGCAGTGGTGAAAACATACGTCTTTTGGTGAAAACACATTTATAATATATGTCTTTTCCTCTCTTTTTATATCATTTAGATATCAGCATGAATCAATTCCAAGTCCACTGGTTACTGGAGTCCTGTGCACACAATGACACAAAAGGACTTAGGAAAGTAACAGAGCTGACTTACGTAAGTCTCCATTCAGCCCTCTGCTCTGCTCTCAGTAGTTCCTAGGCAGCAAGGGAAAGCATGGTTCTGTAACATAACACAGTATGTGTTACAGCCTGCGTCACAGATCAGTCAGGATGCTTTCTTTTTTATGTTCCTCTTTGGCAAAAGATAAGAATTATGTATCTGGACAGGTTTTGGCATGCTTGGATTTCCTAAATCCACAATAGGCTAAAATCTTTTATTTGTTTTTGTTGTTATTCAGAAAATGAGACCAGACAGACTTCTTAACTCAGTACTTA
>WAAE01015333.1:0-18975 GCA_013400495.1 Nicator chloris
TCCAACTTGTTCTCCCTAGCTGATGCTTGACACTGTGAGAAGATGGGTACATGGGAAGGACAAATATTCACAGCAGTGAATTTAAACTCTCCCTTGTCAGAGGACTACCCTTGGTATCAAAGTTACCTCGAGAAAAAACACCACAGAAGACAGATCAGATTGAAAGAGTTGTTAATCATTATGCTGGCCTGGACAGAACTCTCTTAACACTCAAAATATTTAATTCCCTCTAAGCACTATCAGTTTGATATAGCATCAACTACTCTAGCATTGCTGAGAGGGTGAAAACAAGGTAACAAGGTTTTTCTTAGAAAATAATCTTGTAGCAGTGAGTCAACCCAATGGAATTTTCATTAAGAAATACAAGGAAGGAATTTGTATTTGTGGAAGTAAATATGTAATCATCAGAAAGGCAAGCTATATGCATCACAATGTGTCTTTGTCATAGTCCAAGAAAAAGACATGCAAAACCTGCTTTCAGAAAAAGGGAGTTCAATTATATGTTTTGTTATACTAGCCATTTCAGTTAAAAAAAAGAAAAAAACACACACACAGAAACAAACAAAAAACCCCCAAACAAAAACAACAACAACAACAAAAAAAATCAAACATGGTTTTTGCTGTGTCTGCAACAAAAGAAGAGTATTTCTTTTTCTAAGGGAAGTCTAAAGAATCCACATTGATTATCAACAAACCCTGCCATGATCACTGGAGCCTAACACAGGATTCACTCAGTCTACCTAGGCTGCTTTCCAAACAGCTCTCTAACAGCAACCTCAAGACTTGACTCACTGTATGTTCATGGAAATATCCTAGAAGCATTTTCTCTGGCACAGACAGAGGTTGAAGCACCTGCACTTTTTAAATTCATTAGTATGGTGCTAGTCAGTTTGAAAAATTAAGTAAAATAAAATAAGATGTACATGTTCTGAAACAGACATTTTTCTGATTTTGTATTCAAACAAAAATTTATACAATAGAAATTTTTAATTAATAGTTGTTTTTTATTTGGGATAAAATCTCACCATTTTAATATTTTTTTGGATTTGATAAATTTTAGCATTTTTTGTTAATTTGGTTTTGTTTGGGTTTTTACTTGCCTTTTTTTTTTTTTAAATTTGCTCTTTCTTGATATTTAACCAAAATATTTCTTGACCTCAATGTTTATGTTTTTATCAAACCTGCTGAATCAACAACACTTTTCTAATGAAACAACGTTTGGCCAGATATGTTCCAGCAAAATGGTTTTAACAACCTGACATTTAAAGGCTGTTCACACAAGAAACCCTTATCATATGATAAAAAAAAAAATCATTATGTTCTTATTCACTCACCCCTGTTCTGCTTTTGGTCATATCATGATTGCTATCACTGCATTGCACTCTGGTTCTGGTCTGAGTGGCTCAAACTCTGCAACTTGATATCAGTCAATACTGCTTGGAGATTGGGAGCTGTTTACAATAAAGGATTAAATCAAATGTCTGTCAGCAGTCTGAAAATCCATGCTCTAGCCAGAATGATTCACCTACATGGGTGTATGAGACAGAAAAAGTCTTATGCCGAGGCTATGACAAACTACTTCAGTGGACCATAGTTCAATTTCTAAACTGAAAAAGAACTTAGGCTCCAAAATGCAATTGACTCCAGAATAATGAATGTGTGGGAAAGTAATTGGTGTTCAAGTCGAACATGGAAGAATTGTTTCTTTTGGTGAATGTTCAGTTCAATCTTCATTGCTTATTCCACCCCTGGTCTCCTGAGATGAGACTTCTTTCAGAGGTGCCAAATAAATTGAAAATGACTTGCAGTTCTTTAGAAGGCAAGGCCTCACTTGGGTTGGATTGGACTAGAGCAGAGTTCAGACACTGAAAATAAATACCAAGATGTTCTATTAACAGCAATTTCCTGAAAAATGTACCCACACTTATTACCACAAACTTACATATTTGTCAATTGGATCCTTGGACTGCAGAATAAGCTTAGGTATATTTCTGGAATTTGTGAAGCAAATTGTAATGCATAATGTCCATATCTCAGCAAAATATTAAGCTGAGGTTTTTGCAGTAGAACTGCATATTGTCTGCTCATTTGTATCAGCTATAATAAAATTAACCCACTGGAGGAAACCTGGTAGGTCCTAAGTGATATCTGTTTTTCTAAACAATTTGAAGGTGGTGTTTTCATTTCTATTAAATGCAGACCCTGTGTTTTCATATGTGGTCATCTCTCAGACAAAAAACGAGAGCAAAGCAAATCAAGCTTCTCTTTTCTTCCCAGGAATCAACGAACATCCATTCCTTTCAGATCAACAGCTTCCCTTCCTGGAAGAATGTAGTACAAAAGAAAATTGACAAGCAGCTACCTCTTTCGGGTGCGCAACTCAGTGAGCGGATTTCTAGGCATACTTTTTTGAAAACATGTATATAGCCTTTATCCTGTGGTTGGTTCTGCATGGAGAATTCCACTTCTGCAGAAATTTTGTTGCTTTCTAGGTTTTTAGAGATAAAGGGCTCAAACACGACCTGCGAGTCTGCTATCAGAGCTGTAATTGCTCAATTGGGGTTTTTATTGCTCTTTCTTTCACCCGCTATATTTACAGGTACATAAACCTGCTTGAAACTCCTGTTAACCAGAAAGCTTATCTGCTGTGCTTTAGCAGTACAGCACAGACATTATTACGAGAGGGAACTTGCAAAATTGGTTGGAATACCTTGGAAAACACTGAAGTTGGTAAGACACAGTAACACCTGTGATTCCATGTCTGTATAATTAGTCATGTCTGAGAGAGGAAGGTAGGTAGGTAGGTAGGTAGATAGACAGTTAGATATAGACACACATAATTTCTAGGACATTTCACCTTTTTTTTCCCCTTAGTTTTTCTTGAAAGTAACATTTCATGTTATAATAAATGAACATATGGAAATTCCTAGAATCTTTCAAGAAGTAACAATACATTCCAGGGTAATGACAGTGCAGTGAAAGCTCATTTTGATTTTCAATACTCAGTAAGTTGCTCTCTAACAGATTTCCATTTAAAGATGTCATTAAAAACCTGATTGTTTTTAATATATGATAATATTCTCTATCTAAATAATTATTTTACAGACTATTTCCTCCCAAATAATTTTCCTAAGGAAGATTACATACCTATCTCGTCACAGGAGAAAGAAATAGATATGGATTTAAAAATGACAAGAAAATAATTCTTGGTTATTCTTGTAATGATTTCGTTTCAGTTTCATCAAAAACTTAATAGAAATACATTTAGTAGTGGAGTTATAGATCAGAGAATCGTTGCTTTAGGTCACAGTACCAGCCAGAGCTCAAGAACTCCAAAACTTTCACCTTTCTTTTTTGCCCATGCTTTGAAAAATTCAGGCAATTGTAAGGACATATTTCTTACCCCATTCCATCTTTGCTTTCTGAATTTTACTTAATTGCAGACTATATCCAAAGAAGGGTTGCAATAAGTTAAAGATGAAATAAAAAGAAAGTGGTACCACTTTTTTGAATTACTTTTATTATTACACGAATACTAGTGTTTATAACACAAAGCTGATTTAGGAGAGGCTGGATATTAAGAACAGGTTTTTCTCCCAGAGGGTGGTTGAGCACTGGAGGTCCTCAGGGAAGTAGTCACAGCACCAAGCCTGTCAGGCATGTGGTATGATTCCTGGGATAACCTGTGCAGGGCCAGGAGTTGGACTTGATGATCCTGATGGGTCTGTTCCAACTCAGCATATTCTATGATTTTATAGTAAACTAGAATGGCTCTTGTTCATTTACAGTTTTTGCCCTCAGCCACTGAATCAAAAAATGAATTTCAGCAGCCAAAAACTAGAGAAAAAACAGGGAAGCTAGGATTAGAACCTATTCCATGTGTACCTCTTCAATGCCAAAAGATATGGGGAGGCAAATAAATTGCTACAGCAGCTCTCCATTATCAGACAATCCCCCCTTTATAGAACTAATCCTACTGTGCCTGTTAAAATGGCTTTATGGCTTTAATATACTGGAAAGTTAAGACCAGTGGGAGTCTGGAGATTTGGAACAGTAAAACCTTTCCAGATGGAAAAGCTTCTATGATATATCAGGTTCTCTCAAGCAGCACACACAGCCTTTTTAAGAGAGAGAAAAAACTAAACAAACCCTGACCCCCCCAAAAAAAACTAAACCAAAAAAAACCACAACCCCCCCCCTCAAAAGTGAAGGAAAAGAAAAGCAAAAGGGAAAAAGAAGACATTTTGTATTTTGATTTTTCATTTAAATCTTCATTTCACTTTTTCAATTGGTGTATGTGATTTAAAACTTGGGTTCAGTAAAGAGGTCACTAGGGAGAAGGGGTTTTCTCAGAGACGCTCAGAATGGTTTGATCATCATTCAAATACTGAACTAACGGGGTTTACTTGCCCACAAAGAATATTTTGGCATACACCCCGTTTTAAAAAAAAATTAAATTAAAAAAATTCTTAAAAAGAGTCCTTTAAATGAATGAGTGTAGCAAGGGTAGCAAACAAGATGTTAGTTTGCATTGTTAGAAGTAGCTAATTTAGATGGAATGCATCTTTGAACTGTTTTGAATAGATTGAAAATCGAATTTCAAACTTGAAATTTCTGTTAATTTCTTCCGTGGGATGAGCCTACATTCCTCTTATGAGCAGAATAGTGAAATGCACACATTTATATCCAAAGTTATTACAAATTAAATCTAAAAGGAGTCAGTCCTGTGTGAATCATACAAGTTACAGCAAACATGCATGCATTTGTGTGTGTCTGTGTTGTGGTTTTACCCCAGTCATCAACCAAGCCTGATGCAGCTGCTTGCTCACGCCCCCACCAGTGGGACGGGGGAGAGAATCAGAAGGGTAAAAGATAGAAGACTTGTGGGTTGAGATAAAGACAGGTTAATAGGGAAAGCAAAAGCCACTCATGCAAACTAAGCAGAACAAGGAATTAATTCGCTGCTTCACATGGGCAGGCAGGTGGTCAGCCATCCCCAGGAGAGTCAGGGCCCCTCAGGCATCATGTGACTTGGGAAGACACACATCATCACTCCAAATGTCACCCTCTGTCTTCCTTCTTCCTCTAGGTTTAGAGACTGTGCATTATTTTATATGGTATAGAATATTCCTTTGGTCATTTTGGCTCAGCTGCCCTATCTGTGCCTCTTCCTTCTCCTAACATGCATCCCCCATCTCCTTGCCAGCGTTGCAATACAAAAAGCATAAACAGCCTCAGCACTGTGCAAGCACTGCTCAGCAATAACAAAAACACCTCTATTATCAACCCTGTGTTCGGCAAATACCCAAACCACAATCTCATAGCAGCCACTGTAAAGAAAAATACCTTTAACCCAGCAAAACCCAGCACAGTCTGTAAAATCATGTATTTCTATTTTGCGCTGGGATTCTGTTGTGAATCAATGCATATTGAAGACTTTTGATGGATGTCTTTGTCAAACGTTGAATTCAGCTCATCTAATAGACCAAAGTTCAAGAAACTGTTCTGTACACGATGAAAGAAATCCATCATGTATTCCTCTTTATTAAGTAGTAGGGATATTCAAACTTCTTGGACTTAAAGCATTTATAGAATAGTTTTAACAGATTTAAGTATGACCATGATTTGTATAACCTAAAGTACATTTCAGGGAAAGTACCCTAGTAACCAAAAATGGAAAGAAAGTAAGCTCTCCCCATATTACTCATTGTGAGTGAGTCATCATATGGGTGAGTTGTTGCTCATTGTCCTTACTGCATCAATAAAGCTTCATTTTGTAAAGTGTTGTCAGAGTCTGTCACTATTTGGATGACACCCCAGTGAACACAGTGACTGCAAATATACATACATATTAGAAGACTTTCTCTTTGCATGCTGTGCTTACCTTTTAAATGGAATCTAATGCTGGTAGGGTGCAATTTTCAAACCCCCACATTCTCTTTGTAAGGAATGTTGCCTTGCTATGGTGACACATGCATTTCTGGGTAATCAGCTAGCAATGCATATCTAGCTTCATATCTTTGCATTCATGCTTAGACCACTGATACAGTTACAGCTCTAAGATGATTATGATGGAAGGATAGTTTAGACATATCTATGACAGCTGTTGTGGCTGAACCCTAGTCAGCAACTAAGTGCCATGCCTCTGCACACTCACTCCTCCCACTCCCTGGTGGGAGGGAGAGGAGAATCAGAAAAAGATGACACCCATGGGTTGGGATAAGAATGGCTGAATAATTGAACTAAATTAAAAGAGACTAGAAATAATAAATAGTACTATTAATAATAGTAATTGGAATGAACAAGAGAGAGAGAAATAGAAATCAAGACAGACAAGTGATACACAGTACAATTTCTCACCACCCACTGACCAATGCTCAGCCAATCCTGTAGCAGTTATTGGCCCTTTCTGGCCCAATCTCCCAAATGAGCATGAAGTTTTATAGTATGGACTATCCCTTTGGCCAGTTCAAGTCAGCTGTCATGGCAATGCTTCCTCTCAGCTTCTTGTGCAGATCTGCACTGACAGAGCAGGAGACACTGATAGTCCTTGGCTTAGGGTAGGCATTGCTCAGCAAAAACTAAGACATCAGTGTGCTATCAACATTATTCTCATACTAAGTCTTAAAAACAGCATTTTATCAGCTGCTAAGAAGAAAACTAACTCTATTTCAGCCAAAACCAGGGTAATAAGCTTGCACTAAAAGCTCACTAAACACTCAAATAACAAATGTGTAGTCATTCCAAAATCACTGAAACTGGAAAAGGTAGTTTATAAGCTTCTGTACATCGACACAATGCTTCAGACATGGTGGTGTCGGAATGTGCTTTATACATAGTTTATGATCACGGCCACTCCTATTGATCTGATGAACATGAGCCGAAAGCCTTGGGAAGAAGGAGCTAAATGTTTCCAAATGAAATATTACCCCATTAAAAAGATATGGATCAAAAGTGTTACTTTTAAGGGGCCTTTGCATATTTCTTTCTGGACAAAGTGCCTACAGAAAAAGTACAAAAATCAGAGAAATTAGTAATGTGACCTGGGTTATTAAAAAGGTGCTATCGAGAGTCACAGAATATAAAAATATGATGCCCATCTTGCCAATACACTGAAAATACCTATAAAAATGACTATAGCTATTCTTATTTCTCTCCTCTAGTGATAACAAATACAGATTGATGCATTCTATTTCTTGTGATAAAAGCAACAATATTGACTGTAATGGTCAATTGTTAAAGGTACCATTCATCAGGTTTAAATTCTAAGGGCCAGCTGCCTTTGTCTCTGACAGAGCAATTCTGCAGCGCTGAGAGAGGAAAGGCTGCGGTCAGCAGGAGGAGCCGCAGCATCAGAGGGGAGATGGTACCCATGGAAATAAAACTCGCTTGCGGGCTGTCTAGAAAGAAGAGTAGCTGCTACACTGGAGGCAGATGAGAGCGAGAAATAAGCTGTAGTGGCTGCAAAAAGCCTGAGCTCTGAAGGGTACGGTAGGCATTTTGTTTTCAGGTTCATTCTTTTTCAAGAGAGAGAGAGAGAAAAAAGGGCTAAAAGTGAAATTAAATTTAAAAAGTCTCTCTTCCTGAAAATTTGGACTTGGAAATATTTGCTTTCCTCACATTTGAATATTACTGGAAGGAAAGAAAATTATAGAAGAAAAAGGAGAAAAAACCTGAGAATTACTGGCATCATCCATTCCCTTATGGTGGATGCGTATCAATGAAGAAATGCAATCCTTTCTGTGGAGCAGTAGAATTGCACTGAGATTATAGAGCAGGCAAAATATAGTTAATAACTATGCCAGATGGAGCTTCATCTACTGGGGATTCACTTTAGAAATGAAGAAATTATTGGTAAATATGGGCTCTATCTTTTTAAATTTAGGATCTTGGGGAATACTGACATCCAGTTTTGATGTTTAGCCAGAAGAAACAGTTATCTTGAGGGATAAGGTGATAGGAATGTTAATATGAGCTGAGACATCAAAAGCTATTTGCATGCTAATCAAGTCAGCATTAGCAAAGCCTCCAAATTCAGGGTGCATCAGCTGAAGTTCTCACATAAACGGGTTTCTGCCTCATGAATGCTTGAGTACAAAGCCGTACAAAACTAAATTATTTGAAACATAATTTTGCACTTTGGCACTAAAGAACAAGCAAGAGATGAGTTATTGAGTAAAAGATGGATCCTGTCCTTAGATATGATAGTGTTTCTGGGAGCAGGAATACTTTCAAAATAACCTCAGTGCAAAGTAAACCATACATCGATTACTGAAATCAGCTTTTCTTGACAATACAGTTTAGCATGAGATATTAATGCATTGACAGAATGCAATGAAGGGAAAAAACCACAAAATCGTTAAATGCCAATAGGGTTAGATTGTTTGCTAGTATCAGACTCAGTCCCAAGAGTAATAAATCTACCACTGGCTTTCACTCAAAGCACCCAAGAGGAGCAGGGTAGGTCAGATTGAGTATTAGGAAAAATTTCTTCACTTAGAGGGTTGTCAAGCATTGGAACAGATTGCCCATGGCAATACTTGAGTCACCATCCCTGAAGCTATTTAAAAGACATGCAGGTGTGACACTTGGGACATGGCTAGTACTGGACTTGGTAGTGCTGGGTTAATGGTTGGACTCGATGATTTTTCAGCTCTTTTCCAGTCTGAATGATCCTAACTGGCTTGTTGTAATAGTACTGGAGAGTACTGCAAATATTGTCATAAGAGTAAGCCTACAGTGTTAGATTGGCTGGAGCCCTTGTATCCTTGCTGTTGTCAACACCGTACCATTGTCCTTCTGTTCCCAGGTTCTCCTGGAAACACAGCTCAGTGCAGCTCTGGGGATGGTGCATTCCCATGGTGCCACATGGGATTTTTTTGCTGCAACCACCTCGTGCATTGACATATGACCTGAAATTTGCTTGACATGACAGGTATATTGAGTAGGTAATGAGTCCTATTGTAAAACCCACAAATGTATGTCCAAATCAAAGCCCAGACCCACCAGTTCAAACTGCAAGAAGTTGGACTCAGGAGAACAGGGCACTCCTGCTATTTTCAGACATGTCACCTGACAGCTTGGCCATTACATGCAGTGTCTGGTTTTTGGGTGGTAGCTTTTACAAAGCACTTGAAAGTACGTTTGGTATCTGTTACAACCCGAGGTCACTTGACACGTGTTTTAAAGAGGCTTAGGTATGGCAGTTGCCTCAGCAGTGAATGGGAGAAAACAACAAACTTTCCAGGAGGTTTAGCAGCAAATTGTACTTGCAAACTATAGAGAATAAGGTACTTGGCAATTTTTAAAGCATCATACAGTCAAAGTAAGGTACTTCACAAAGCACTGACTTAACAAACTCTAACCGATCCAAGTTTAAGTTACTCAGTTTTTGAGAAGAGGAAGTTAGGAGAAGAAAGGAAGAGAAAGGAGCGAGAAAGATCAACAGTTACAGCCCTGGATCCAGTGTGGTCTCAGCTGCTGTGAGGTCTGAGGCAATGAGGTAGGTGAGATCAATGTCATGGCCTTTTCTCTGGTCACCCTCCACCTGCATTGTGGTTGTGTCACTGGCTTGGGGCAACTTTGGGGCTGGACCAGAGGCTCTAGTGATGGATTGTGAAGCAGTGCTCTGCCCCACCTATGCAGAACTTGCCCTGCCCTCCCCTCCACATATTAGCCGTTTTGAGCCAATAATAATTTCTCCTGGCTCCTACAGTATCCATACTGGAGGGGTTATTATTTCAGCTCTTCACTGTTTTCTTTATTAATTTTTCAGAACAAGTCACATGTATTCATTAATCACAAAGCCTCAAGTCAGTCAGCACTACCATGTTTTTCATTATCTTCTGACGAAAAATGCTACAAAAAAAGAAAATATTACTTTTGTTATCCAGTTTATTCCAGATAAGTCTGAGTGGTCTGAGATGCACCAATGAGGTCAGGTAGCACCGGGCTGGGTGATGCCCAAAGGCAGCCTGTAGCCAGGGACAAATGACCACTGCAAAAGAGACTGCAGCAAGTACTGCTTTCTCATCTAATCACCCCTCTGTCTCCCAGCAGGCCTGTACCTTCAAATAACCACAGGCATCCTACATTCCAGAGTGTGCAAAGTAGACTCTCATTTTGTGTCATATGCAATACGCTAGTAGTGACCTTCAGCTAAGCCTCACATTACTTCAGAAATTTCAGAAAAGTGCATGCAAAAGCAGAAATTTAGTCATAAAGTCACAGGGGTTATCACACAGGACAATGATGCACAATATGGATGCACTGACATGGACCACAAACCCCTTTCTACCTCTAGATTTAGACCCTCTCCATGTGGTAAATATGGGATGTAGACATGACTTATCACTTGCAAACATCAGTATTTTTAAAGAAGTTATTTTTCCATGAAGAATAATATCACTAATTTTTCCTCATTTGCTTTAGCAGATCACCATTTTCTTTTTATTGCACTCTGCAAAAAGGGAGATCACTTGGTGGTGCCTAAACATTAACATACTTAGCAATTTAGCGATTTAGCTAAAAACTGAAATTCCCCTAGGTGTAGCTCTAGATGTAAACATGAGGAGAGGATCCTTGTTCATGGTCATAATGAACTAGTTGTTTTTGTTGCAAATGAAAGCTAAAAGGACAGATTAATGTAGAGGAAATAAAGTAAAATAGGAGAACAAATAGTGAACAGAAAAAAAAGAAATAAAAAATGAGAAAAGAAAAGCAGTAAATACCTAGGTAATTTTTTATCCAGAGTTGCTCTTGGTAGTACAAGAGCAAATTGTTCATCCGTGATTTGTATTTTTCTGATGTGCATATTGAAACATGGAATCTTTGAAAAAAGGTGGAATGAAATTTACTTGGTGTGACAGGTGTAGTCGATGGACAGCAATTCCTTTTCTATAAAACAATATTTATAAGTGATGTCCTAAGCAGACTTTGTATTTTCTGATTTGAAATGAGTCATATCATTAGAATTCTATAATCATTATTTTACTCCATATTTATTCAATAGTTCATTTCTCTTTCAACATGAACATGTATCTGTATTTACATCTGTATCTGTACCTAAAAAGAAATATCTGGAAGGAGAGTTTTTTCAATAATAAACAATAACTAAAACCATGCCACTATTATCAATATTTTATCCAGGCTTTAAATACTGTTATTTTCCTATGAATGATCTTGGGAATTTTAGCAGTCCAAAGGTTTTGAAAGATACTGCCAATAGCATGAGACTTGTACATGGCTTCACTGGCTGGAAAATCTGGAGAAGATATTAACTCTTTTACTAAGACAAGTAAATTTTTTTTCCATAAATACAAACCAAACCAAACCAAACCAAACAAAAACCAAGAGAAATGCTAACTTGTGCAAGCTGGATCATGAGTTAGTCATTACGTTTTTCAGGCATATTAAGGTTTCAATATTTTTCCCAGTCAATATACAGAACTTAATAAGGTATTTTTTTTGCATACTTCAAGAGATTTTTGATTAGTTATTGATATATATTGGTGGGAGTATAAAAGGAATCTAGAGTGCATCAAAACAGGCCTAGTCTGTCTCACTATTATAAAGTTTAGTCCTTTAGAAAATTTATGAATGTAATTTGACTAAAGCATATTCAAGTACAGATGTTCCCATATGTAAAGAAGAGATAATGATAACTGTAAGTCACTATTCAGAAAAAAAGATTCTTTTTGAGCCACATACAGTTAATAGTAAATAAAAATAGGTTCTTATTGACTATATAAATGATTCATGTTCCTATATATTTCTTCATTTCTTTTTAATAGTTCATGTATCTTTTTTAAATATCCCAAGTTTGTTGAAAAGGGAGCCAAGAGAATTGATGATGCATATATCTGCAGGGAAGCATAATAAGGGTCTATTCTGGGGTACTGAGAGAGAGAAGTAGATATATGTGCCGTAGGGAAAAATGTATCAAGTAGTTACAAATCTGAATGCTGCTACTTTGCAGATTTAGGATGCTTTTAGTAAAAAACCCTATAAACTAATTTTCCCTTAAAGAAAAAAGGAATCTAGGTACCAATGAGATATTGGCCAGTGGGACATAAACAGAGGTGACAAGTACACTATCAAGCCTAGGCCACATGCCAAATTAACTTTTTCTACCTTTTGACCAAAAAGTAGAAAATGTTTCTTCTTGAGCATTTCTTAATTCTCAATGCTCCATCTAAAAGGACTTGTCAATATCTCCCATTATCTCCCACAGTGTACCTTGGATCATGAATATGAGTCTCTGAGATCACAGGGGTTTGTATGTTCCCAGCCTTTCTCCAATGTTGTCAAAAGGCACATCTGCATATGAAAAAGAAATGTCTTAAATTAATTTTCTTCTTTCATTGCCCACTCACAATATATATTTTAATTTTTTATTTTATGCCTCTTGAAATAACACAAAGTACAAACAAGAAACTTGAAAGACTAAGTAGAAAACTAGGAAGGATGAAATGCATGTGAAGCACATTTTTGTGAACAGATGGATTAGTACATGGTGACATAGACGACAGCTGATGTAAGGCTGTGGTGAGAGGTTTCGTATCCTCACCCCAGATGTTTCCCAAGTGACTGCAAAAATATACTACATATATTCACTTCCTGTCTTACCAGAGTTAGACAAATGGTACTAAAAACAACTTTCTGAGTTTTTTTAAGGTTTGAACAGGGGTAAGGCCACTCCATTCTGTATTTTATGAGTGTTGAATTCAACAAAGTGCATGAAGATATTACATTTCAAGAAGCATGTATATCACATGTGCCCACTCCCTCACATGAGAAAAAGAAAATGTAAAGAAAGGGCTTATATTCAAAGATATAGAAAATAAAAAAATGCTTACTCACACCTTTAAATTTTCTACCTGTAATAAGATTAAAAGATAAGGTCTATAAAAGTGTTATACATATTTTATGTGAATTAGGCTAGAACATAAGATATATTGGAAGAGACAAAAGGTTCACAGACGTGAGATGATTTTTTCCTTTTCTCATTGCAATTTTGAATTTCTGATTCTAATTTTCTAACTTTTTTACAGGCTGGCTTTTTTTTCTCATGTCATGAAAATCTCTAAAAGCTAATTTATATTTTCAGCATGTGAAAAGCCTTGAAAGAAGGAAATATTTTAGCCAGTATTTCTGAATATATAGTACCGCTGATTCTCTCTTCAGATCAGGCATTCATATAAGGAAGTCTTGTACCTTTTCCCCCAATATGTACTGTGTTCTTAAAACATAAGGCCTAGGAAATATATATTTACTAATCTCATAGCAGTAGCTTTCAGTTCATAGGTTTAAATGAATAGAAATATTTGACAGAGAAAGCAGTAGAAAAAAATAAATTAGAAACTACATTTTATGAATTATTACTTTTATAAAACACCCAATTTTCTCTTTGTTTTGTCTTCTTCCTAGACTTTGGAATTTGGTACTTATAAATAACCTTCAAATTGCTGTTTAAAAATGGAGAGTTAAACACAAACTCTTTGGGCATTAAATAGGTCTCCAACCTTGTTAATATGTGTTAACCTTACACGTGCAATAGTGAAAGGCTGGAGCCTAATTATATTGCAAAAATTCTGTATTTCCCAAAAATATAGGTACACCATAGAATGCACAAAAGTAAAAATCTGCAAAATGGCAAGTTGGTTTCCTAGTGTCTATAAGCCTTTTCAGAACGTGCAAAGAAATTCTGAGTGAAATCTCATAAGCATAATCGGCATAATGACAGAAAAGAAATTGCATAATCTTTACAAACAGAAGTGGAAAATTGGCGTGCACTCTGTTTATTTTTTATTTTACTATGCTCATATGTAGTGATTTATTTAGAATAAAATAAAATATGGCTTCAAGTCAAGCCTAAATAGTCCACTCCATTCTGCAAAGCCAGACTGATTGTTGGTGAACCCTTTAGGGGGGAAAGTCATCACAGCCAGGCTTCAGGAGTCAGGGCAGGTGAACCTAGGTTTCTCTTCTTTTTAGTATGACAATTTTGGGATGAAAAAGAAGAGACCGATGGCTGGCAATTTTATCTGTTTGTGAGTTTCACATGTTGGTGTTAGCCATGCCTTCTGAATGTGAATTGCTATAGGCAAGAAAACATTTTTTGAGTCTGCAGTGAGGGCAGCAGTGTGTCACTGTGCTCAGGCGCCTGCTGCCCCAGCACAAGCTCCCCTGTTGGAGAGCCACACTGGCAGAAAGACACAGCCCATCCAGCTCAGCCTTTCACCACTTCATAAGTCCTTTTGAGCCCTACCAGCATTAAAGTAGGTCTCACGCTGATAACAAAGGTTAAGGCAATAATCTCTTTCCCTTTGCAGATAAGGACTTGAAAACTGCCTTTGCAGTCTCTCTCTCCTGTGCCGCACAGAGACATTTCTGCAGCCTGCAATTTCTCTTGGTTTAAGCAGTATTTATCAAATGGAAACATATGTATACAGTAGGTAAGTAAATATTTGCCACACTTTGAAGAGGAGCTTGCTTCACTTTTGTTTTGTTGCTGTTTTTCCTTAGCAGAAGTACTCTTAAAATATACATAGGAGCAGAAACATGATAAAGGAGCTTAATCGTTTCAGCTCCCCTTGAACCGTAAAACAAATGAATTCTTAATCATGTTGCTTTATGCTTGCTTGTAGTCCCTACTGAGAGAAGGATGGAATTTAGACAATGCTGTATTGTTCCCAGCTGCTGTTTATATATACTGAGATTGTAAAAAATCTTTTGGAATAACTTTAAAAAAATCAGGAAAATCTTGTAAGTTTCCAAAGCAGAGTGAACTAGACCCCAACTAACTTGAGCATATTTAGCTTATACTTTGTAAATCACTTGTGGTTGTAAAAAAAATTTGGGATATTTTTAATGTGTGTTTTTGGCTTTTTTTGGTTGGTTGATTCATTTTTTGTTTGGGTTTTGTTTGTTTTGTTGGTTTTGGTTTATTTTGTTTGTTTTTTTAATGTGTGTATGATTGTTCAAGAACTTTTCCCACAATTTGTGGTAACATTTGTGAGACTATGTTTTTATTCTTCTCTGACTTTCCCTCCAACATATTGTTCTTTTTATTTCCACTCCTGAGCCACGGGTTATTTTTAGAACTTCATCACAAGCACCAAGTGCCAACTAAAATGTAAGAAGTACACCAATTAGATATAAAACATTAACAATTTTGCCCATATTAACCTCTAAATGTGAGAGACCAGATCCTCAGATCCCATTTTTTCAACAAAATAAGCTCCACTGCAATGAACTACAGTGTTTCAAATGAATCCTGTATGTATAACTTAAAAGTACAATCACTGTTCCATTATTCACCTCAAATAGTGGCCCAATGTAACTTTTTAAATTTTGCAGATTTATCAGCATCTATTGCTTTTATGACACTTCATCTCTAATCCGTCTTGCCCAAAATGTTATTCTTCTTTGCAAGCTTTAGGAAATCCTATCCTGTGCAGTTAGATATAAAATCAAGAGTAATTTGAAGGTACAGGCAAAAAGCTAGCTTACTTTATTTGAGACGATGTCGCTTTTTTCCCAGCATGCACATTTTAGTACATTTCTATGTACTAAAATCAAAGGAGTCCTAACTAACATTCTGCTTAAGATGAACTGCAGGAAATTAGTATTCCTTTTGTGGAATTTATTTATGCATTGTGTTAAGGTGAAAAATGGAAAGGAGCATCTAACTTTCTCTGGTATATTTTACAAATCAGGTATGAGTCACATCTACTTACTACCACTTTTGAGCTCATCAGTCAGTTTTAATTTAGTCAAAGATATAATTAGGTTAGCATTTACTTAAGGCTGCAAGTGGGGGTATGTGACTGAATACAGAGAAGTTGCACAAAATTTTACAGCTTTCTCCACTTATATCAAAGTATGTAGCTAGTGATAAGTCTACTCTTACATTATTCTGATTCTGAATTTTGATAAAAACAGAGACTGAACCTGAATAAAACTTACACAGTGAATAGAATTCTCTTCTATAAATCTAACGACATAAAAAAATAAAAGGGAAAAAATAAAAGGGAAAAAAGAAACAGGAGAAGACATTTTAACAATTTTTGAATTTTAATTGGCATTCAGAAAATTGATTTAAACTGCATCAATGGATTAACTCTTTTCCCATTATATTCTCAGACTCCATGAAGAAGAGACTCTATTGCTATACTGATAAAGGCTCTTAAATAGAGAAAAGCTTATGTGAAAACCAATGCAGTACCTTGAGAATTTCATTTCTTTGTACACACATGCATGCAAAATTTACAAGCCATTCTTAATTTGTTTGCCAAAATGTTTTTGGTAACACCAGAATGAATCAGGCAGGAAATAAACTTTAGGAATCTGTTTATTAAAGAAAAGTCTAACAGAGGAGGGTATTTTGTTCTAGGTATATATTGCCATGTTTCCAAAACAGATATTGGAATAAAAACACAAATTATTTCAGAATCTCACCATGCACATTTGAGATATGTCTTTCTATTTTGGCTTTCATTTCTATTCCAAGGTCTTTTTGACTGTTTCTTTAGTGAGTTGAGCCTTTAGTCAGAGAAGTCCTCAAGCCAGTATTCTATATTGCCTGAAAAATTAAGAGAAATGTTATTTAGGTTGTGAAATAGCCATTTATTCCTTCCTGATTGTATCAACCTTTTTAATGACAACACTCTTCCAATTTTACCACAGAGCTCCTTCTCCATTGTCTTTTCAGGATTTCAATGTCACAGGGTTTGCAATTAAAAAAAACCAAACAAACCTGTGAGAGTTTGCTATGTTTTGGCCCTCTGTGTGTGGGCATTGTTTGGTTGGTTGGTTTTGGTTTGTTTGGTTTGGGTTTTTTTTTAACTATGAGAGTGGTCAAACACTGGAACAGGTCACCCAGGACACTATGGAGTCTTTATCCTTGCAATTAATCAAGATCTGAGTGAACATAGCCTTGAGCAAACTTCTCAAGCAGACCCTGTTCTCAGCAGGCGGTGGATCAAGACAAACTGCAGAGGTGTTTTCCAGCCTAGGCCATCCCCAGATTCTGTGCTTCTGTATGTGAATAAGGCAACTACAGGCCACCCATCCTGAACTCCAGCTCTAGCCAAAATAATGGGAATGTTAGACAATTCAAGAAAGTCTTAAAAAATGAGTTTGTAATTGGTGCAAGTGTAGCTTTCTGTCAGCGAACAAGTGGCAGAAACATAGAATATATTTTAACTTAAAGGCATGAGACCCGACCCATGGACTTAGAAAATTAAAACAAAGTTTATTGTGGTAAGTTAACTAAACTTTTATGCCTCTCAATTATTATTTGAAAGGTTACTTACCGAAGAATATTTTCAATAAAGCAGTAAAAGAACACTCTAGGTAGGTTAAGACTAGGTGGTATCTGACTCTCAGAGTGCAGCCTCATCTATAGCAACTTCCACTGTCTTCCACTGGAATGAAACATTGAGGCTGACTAGCTGTTTCTCTCCCTTCAAGAGAGAAGGGGGAGAAACATTCCATTCACTATTGTCAAATTGTTTTTTATTAAGCAGGGAGGAATTCTATTTACAGAGCTGGCCTGTTGTTCTGACTTGTTGCCAGATTCTCAGATTCTCGTTTCCTTAACTTACCTCAGGGCACCAGCAGTTGTGTCTCACCCTGCTCCTTACATTGCTAACCCATCCCATTCCCATCCCTGGGATTAGGTCACCTTACAATACATTTTTTACTTTAGCTTATGAAAAGTAGCATAGAGAACTAATGCTTCAGTCACAGGAAACGTAACAGAAATCCTTTCTCACTCAAATCATGGAAGACAAGAAGGTAAATGTGCCTGTCCTGATGGGCATAGTTTCCCCTTGCATAAGCAAAAATTTGATGTTAATTTAGCTTCCCCTGAAAGATTTTAAAGCTAATGTTCTTTTCCTCCTTCTCATGATACCATCAGTACCACCTGGATTTAAGGTAAACCTGCAGCCTAGAAGCCCCAAAGGAACACCAATATCCACAGTTCTGTGCAAACCACAAATTAATGTCTGTTGGATATATATATCAAGAGCCCCATCTAATAACAAACTGCATTCTCATATATATAGTGGGTAAGTCTTACATATTTAGAGGAGTGACCAATAAAGGAGTGCCACAAAGGAATTCAGTGCTGGAGTCTGCCCCCAGTCTATTTCATGGTAGTTTCATGCAGATGTTACCACTCCAACATTTAAGACTCTCTCAGAGACTGACATTGCCTCTCAAAAGGATACTTTTTTACCCAATATATTTCTTGCTGAGAATGCCTAAAATTGAGCCCAACAGTCCTACTGTGCACACTTCCTGCACTATCCAGGTTTTTGCATTCTGAGCCTCAACAGGAGTGCATATGTCCTTTACAGTGCCTGGGAACATCTCCTCCACCCCAATTTTTAGTAAATCCTACCTATATTTCTTTATATTCCTGACACATGAGTTTACTGCGTATTTTAAATTGATAAGCAATAGTTTTTATTTGTTTTTTTTCCCATTTGTTCAGCATTGATTCATCTTTCTACACGGAAGCACAAGAAGGATGGAAAAAATGAATGAGGCCATTATCCCATTTGAGAGAAAACCTTCCATTAAAAGTGTTAAAAATGATTCAACTTCTTGCTTCTGGTTAGTCTTCACAGAATTCAACAACAACAGCAGCAACAACAACAACAACAACCACAAAAGCAATTCCTAGAGTGGAGATCCTATATGATGAATTGACTCTATAAAGGAAGACACCTTACCTGTGTAGACTAGAACTCTAAGTATACTCCAGAAAGAGGTAAAGAGCTTAGGCAACACATATCCACATATTTGTAAAGTTTTAGAAACATAATAATGGAAAATAATGGAAAAAATATGAAGGTAAAATAGCTTGACAACTTTAACACAGTCAGGATTGCAAAAGGCTCACAAATCCAGTGTATTTTGAGTTATATATCCACTTGCCTATATTAAAAAAAACAACGAAAC
>WAAE01015335.1:0-35626 GCA_013400495.1 Nicator chloris
TTTTAAAATCCAAACTGCTTAAATTAAAACCATGTTCCTTTTGTGTAGCAGATGCTATGTTAAGAGATTTGTTTTCTCTGCACATGTGCTCTTGGGAACATGAACTGTCCTAGCAAGTATTGCTCAAAGTTTCCCTGCTTGGTGACAGGCTTCTTGGGTGCTGCTGTAGTGCAAAAATCAGTGATGAACTAGAAGTGTTTTGACATGTACTTAGAGAAATAGAGGACTAAACTGTTTCTAAAGAAATAGATCCTGGTGTAAAAGTATCTGTGACCATTGGGAAGCAAAGAGATTAGGAATTCACTTTATTCAAATATCCTTTACTGATTCTAAAATCCAGTGCTGCATATACATTCTGAGTCTGGAGTTTAAAAATTGTAACTGAGCTTGAACTCAAATGATTGAACCAATTGAATTGTTTTATTTTAAGTAGCTCTTGGAAATCTCCCTGCTTGACTGCTGGCTTACTCTTCGGCAACCTGAGGGTCGATCTTAGAAAGTTCTCAGCCTTGTATCCCAAATGTATTTTTATCTGCTTAACGAAAAGCAGAGTGTTGATTGGAACAAGTAATATAGGAAATTAGTTTTCCACATAAATGAGGGAGAGATTTATAGTTCCTGTAGTATATTTTGTGCTTTTGTAGGCTGAAAGGGAGCACCCTGTGGCATGAGAAAGTAGGCATGAAAGAACCTTTTAGATGATAAAGGAAAACGCAAAGAGCTTTCTTGTCCCAGACTTTGTGGGTTTGGATCCTGGCACAGTTGTGTTTGATGGAATTAGTGGGCAGTGGTTTAAAAAAAATGATCATTTTCATCATGACTCAATATGCATAGCAATATATTATATATAGACATATTGTTTGGTACCAAAAGATCGAGTTTAATTTTGTGGTTCGAGTAGTATTATATTCATATGATTTTCTGGAAGTAGATTACCTTGATTCCAACTCTACCATCTACATATTAATGAACCACCTCTGTACTTTCTTTATTTACAGCTGACATCTTTAATTTCTTTACACAGAAACCTTCTTAGATAGAAGTACCCTCTTGCTCCATCCAAGTGATACACAGCACAACAGCAAGAAGTTAACCTACCACAGTATAAATACCTCATAATCAGTATTGTAGACTAACTCATTGATATTCCAACAAGGAAACTTGGTTTTTCATTTTTATCTGAGTTTTTACCCTAAAAATCTTGACTATTCCTTATGAACTAAACAGTGGCAGCTTTAAGGCTCTTTTTCTAGAAATCTGCAGACTCACAAACACTGCCCTGGAACTTTCTTCCAGAAGCTTCATTCTTTACCAGTTCCTGTAATGTAGCAGTGGCATAAAAGTAGGCAAGTTGACAGGTTCTCCTCTTTGGACCTGTGAAGTATCCTGCAGACACAGTTGGTGTGGTTTTTTGACCAGATTTCCATGGAGAAAAAATTAAGCAATTGATTCAATGAGATGGATTCTAAAACACACCACTCTTGAAAGAATTGCATCTATGTATGCTTAATGGCTACCCAAACAAAGGTTGAATGCTGGGGCTAAATCCCACAAATGCAGGTTAAACACCACTGTCTGACCCTTCTTTGAACTGCAGGGTCACATCCATCATAACATAATTGGTTTATCCCCTTGTGTCTAAGATGCCCTGTAGTAAACAGCGTATTTTTATGTCTTGGAGAGCTTAGATTACAATTGAAAACTTTTCTGATTCTGAAATATTTGATTAGTTGGAGCTAAACAATTTGTGTGGCTAAAAATGCTCTTTTAACATTTTGGGAATTCACACTAATTCTGTATGTAAAACCAATTATTTAAACTGCAGGGTCAGAGCCGTCACCATATAATTGGTTTATCCTCTTATGCCTAAGATGCTCTGTAGTAAACAAACTGTTCTTATGTCCTGGAAAGCTTTAGCTTGGCCACTGCTATTTTTGGTTGCTCTTCGGTAACTCTTGTAATGGGAAGCATAATCACTGTTCATTCTCTGTAAACACTGAATGGGCTGGTAATATTGTACAACTTCACAAACATTTTCTCAGGCTATAATCAACTCTTGTAGGTACGTTGTTCTAAGTAGTTGGTTGTGCAGGTAGCTCTCCTCTGTACATTTGTTAGCTCTATGAGATCTGCTGTGGAAAGGAACAACCCAAAGACGTTTTCCTGGTGTAATTGCAAAGTACCACTCTCATATTGCCATAATGCAATAGCAAGTAAGATATCTAAGCTGAATCTTTCTTATTAGAATATGATTCTAAAAAATAATTTTGATATCTCAGACTATGGGACTTAAGTTTATGAAACCCATGAACTTTTAACACAATCCTATGATTGAAAACTTTGTGGAGTGCCCTTTGTCTGAACAAAAGGCAAATTCTGAAGTGATCTGTGCCTTGAATTAAGTCTTCTGCTCCTTTTTCCCTAACTCCCATAAATAGTTAATGCACAGCAATTTCTCCCAGGATGCACGCACACATGAAGCTAGGCTTAGGGAACCTATGTTAATATTTAAGCAATCTCTTCTGGAGATCCATTCTTGACACATTTGATACCTAAGAAAAACTCAACAGACTGGGAGGAAAAAACTTTGCGATGAAATCTTTCTCAGTGTGAGTTTTTTAATTAATGACTAGATTTTAGAGAATCTGCAAATAAACTTGAAATATATCATAAGGCCTTCTATCAGGAAACACTTCTTCATACAAAGGGAAATGAGAAAGTTATGTATTCCATATTTAGATATAGGCAACACTTGGGACAGCATGAAAAGATTTTGTCTGTAAGCTAAGCAGATTTTTATGCATGAGGGGTTTTGTCATCCCCTCTAAATTAGCTTTAATTGCTCATTACTACTCTTAGCTATGCACCACACTGGGGGCAACAAGCCTAATAATTCTTCATATGAATAATGTAAGGTGATCATAGAGGTGTTTTCCTTCTACTGCTACTCTACAAATAGGGAAAGTGGTATAGAGACTCTCCAAGGAACAGCACAATCTGTGACTGCAGGGTTGGTTTGTATTCAGTTTAACTGGATAGGAAAGCTAAAAAGTGTATCTTGGGCTGTACTCATCTTAAAATTGTGCCATTTGTCTCATCTTCAAAGAAAACTTAAATGTTGGAAAAGCTAACAGTGAGGAATTTATTCAAGTATAGTGTGTATAAGGAACAGGATGTAACTGTCTGATGATTTTTCAATCCTTTATGTTGTTGCCATCAATTCTATGAACTTTCCTTTATGCAGTAGAATTAAGTATTTTATCCCAAATTTGGAAAAGATCTGTGTTCTCTGAAATCAGTCTGAGCTGACTTTGCAGACTAACTTTGTGCCAGACGTTGGTGTGCTGAGGTGGAATTGTGTTTCCATTGAAGCTGATGGGTATTTAAGTTAGTCCCCAATAAGGGGGACTGGATGTAACTCTGTAGTTTGACTTTAAATATGATAAGTATTCCTAACAGATATTATAAAGTTTCAGTCCTGCAAACTCAACTTGTGTTCTTTTCTCCTTGCTCCATTTAAGACAATGGATGCCTCACATTTTCAGGATTCAGTTCCCAGAAGGTCATGTTCTCTCCCTCATACTTAACACAAATGATACACGGGTGCCCTGTAATGGAGATGGTGGAGAGCTAAGCAGCCATTTGTAGATTCTGCAGTTCTTTGCAGCTCTAGTAATGCTCTCTTTTGGAACGAATGAGACCTTGCAAAGGACTGATGGACTCACTTAACTTTCTTGAAAGTTAACGGGAATGGTTCAAGTTGGCTGGGCTCTCGCTTGAATTGGTTTACGGGATAGGCAACTCCAGAGAACAGTTAATCTGGTAAAATGATGATTGTGTAAAACAGGAAAAGCTCTCAACTTCAAGACCAGAATTAATAATTCTACCTTCTGTGTTCATATTATCCTGGATCCATTTCCTGTTGGGCATGGGAAGCATGACAGCATTTGCTTCTGGGAAGTCTCTATATGAGATTTGTGTAATTTATATATAATTGTCATTAGAGGGATGCAATAATTTCACAGTAATAGCTGCAGGAAATTCCCTCAGTGTTATCATGCATGTTGTAGGACTACAATGCACATGTTTGATTAAAAAACATTTTAACAGGCTTACTTCCTGAAAACTTTTCAAAATGGTTCCAAACAGATTCCCTGTGAATCTGATGAAGATTAAAATCAATTTTTGTATACAGCCGGTAGTCTCTTCTTCTGGCCAAGAGACTTACTTGGTTTGTAGTACTTAAATTTGGAAAATAGGTAAATGTACTGGATTGTGTCCATAAAGAAATGACACATGTACTTCAAGCTCACAATAAGATGCTGTGATTTTTTTATTTGCAGATATCCTGTTTTCCTCGGTTTACAAAGACAACTCAGTGTCGAGGGAACTGAAGACTGGGGTGTGCTGGGCTAACGCAAATTTAACTGAAGCCAAGAATGCCCTGGTTTGGCTCTGGAAAGAGTACTCAGCAGCCAAGGACATTTGGAAGGCCAAATCTAAACCAGCACGGTGAGTTTCCTATGTTGAACTGGATATAGCCATAATTATATATGAGAATTTTATTCTATCCTGTCTTCATATCTTGTTTTAACAGAGGGTATTCTGCTTTCTGTATGCCAGAGCAACATGACAATAGCTTCATGAGAGACACAAACTATATGTTCTCCTTTCCTAGGAACAGCTTCAATTTCTTGTCATTAGTTCCCTGCCTTTTAGACAAAATTGACTGTATGGCTCTAGTTTGTCCTGCTCAGGATGTGGGGAAAGCTAAATCCAACATACAGACTGACCTAAAAAAGTTATATTGGCACTGAGAGAGATTCAGTAAGTCATTTCTTTTGCAATGTAAGTAGAAACCAAGGTGGTGATTAAAAAATAAAAATAAATTGCAACAATTGTTTATCTGCTTGTGTAATAACTGAGAAGACCTGGATTTCTTCAGAGGATTCTTATTTACCCCTGATACTGTGCTTCAGTAATGTCTTTCAATAGACCCTTCCTCTAAAGCTGTTTTCACAGAAAATGTCCAGCCACATATTTGTTAGAACAGCCTCTGACTTTTTGATGTTATATTCTGTAGGCTCTCTAGCACTTTGAAAAGTCTTTATATATCTAAAGGAGAATAAACACCTTAGTCTGAATGAAATATAGGATTCCCTAAGTGGTATAATTCTTTGACATAGTTCCTGTTCTGATGTTCCCTGTTTTCATGAATGCACAAATATTCATGTGGAAACAAGTCTTCAGCTTATTCATACATATCCCTGGTTTATGTTTTCACCAAACTAATTATCCCATCTAATTTCAATTATTTTCAACTTGTTTTCTAGAAGATCCATTTGCTCTTACTAATTTAAAGCCTTCTGTTCTTCACTTCCCCATTTTTCTCTCTTCTTGCTTGTTATGCCTGAATTAAAAACATCTGGATTAAAAATGTTGAGGTTTTGATAACAAGCCTCTTTTTAATTTTTCTTGTAAAATGCCACAGCATCCGTTCTATACTTAGCATCCAAGAAACGTTGAGATGTATTGAAAGTTTTCACAAGAAATCATTTTTTAATAGAAAACCATTGTTTTGATCAAGTTTAGGTTTTTTTTAATGAGAAATTTTTTGCTTTATTTGGAGCGTTAGCTTTTCATTACACCTTATAGAAAGAAAACTGGATTTTTTTGAGTTTCAACATCTGAGATTAAAAAAAATGAAAAATTTCACGTGTTTTTAATCACTACAATTGGAATTATTATAGTGCTCTGCTTGCATGTTTTTGTCAGCAAATCTTGAAGGGCCAAATGTGCACACATACACAAAAATAGGTGAAACAAAAGGCCTGAAAAGAAGATGAAAAAACCTATGCACTGATAACATGTATTAGCATACCATTCTTCACTCACCTGCAGCAAAAAGCTATGAAGAAATTTTGCATGTTTCTACATACTAGGAAGCAAATTCCATGCTGCCAAAACAAGGTTATGACAGAAGGAAAATGAATGCAAGTACAGCAGTCTGGCCGAGGATCTTTTTTAAAAAAATTTATTTCTTGCCAATCTATCTCTGCTGGGACCTGCCCAGAAACAAGGACAAAGAGTGTAGACTTGGGAATGAACTTGTTATCATTAGGTCCAGTGCTACCACTTTAAAATGGATTATGCAGATGAGTAACTTCAATCTCTTGACACCATTTGCAAGAGTGAGAATGGAAATTCAAGTCAATGCAAATGCTGTTCAAGCTGGAACAGTTGCTATTGCAGAAATAAAATGGGTAAAACCAGGTATGAACGGCAGAGTTTGCAGGGAGTTTGCAAATTGTTGACTGAATATCATGTGCTCAAATCTAAGGGACGTTGTTTTTCAAAAGTTGCTTAATTACTGATTCAGCCAGAGCCACAAGCATAGCACTTAGTGATTCTGAAAATCTGATTATCAACATAGGATTCTGTGTCTTCACAAGTTTTCTCTGTTCTGCTTTGGACTGGAATGCAACTGCAAAACTGAGTTTTCTGCACATTCTAGGACAGTTTAATTGCAGCCTGAATGTTACAAGTCAGACGTGGAGTGTAATTAGAGTATTTGTTATAAGATAAAAACTTTTCATCTCAGATGTTGACTCATGAACATTAAGATAAATATTATGTGACCAGGAGTAATATCCATTCATATCACATTGGGAGGAATATCCATTCATATCACACACATTCCTTTTAGTTTGTACTAAACTCTTGCAGAACTGCAGGACCAAAAAATGTCTGTGGCTCTGCCAGGGAGTGACTGCCTGAATTTCCACTGGAAATTCCAGTAAGCATTAGCACTTAATTACCGTACTCTGCCTTAAAGGCAGGAATTAAGTGATGTGCAGCATAGCTATGGCCTTCTGCTTTCTGCATGTCTCAATGTGTCACACTACAACTGAAGTCAGGGGTAGAGCTCCCTGGTTGATAATCTGTGCTTGGCAGGATCTGCAAGTACATCATAAATAACTGACTCCCAATTATGTAACTTAAATTACTCCTGCTTTCCCAAGAGGATAATTGCATATTAATATGTGTTCATTAATAGTTATTGCAGGTACTGAAAAACAACCTAATTTCCTTTCCTTGTTTATAAAGCTAAACTTACCTATTTTGGGGCATATGCTACATAGACAGAAGCTTATTCTGCCTTGGCATAGTAATTCTCATAGACAAAAGACATAAAAGTGTCTGTCTTGCTTAAAATTTCAGTCTAGTTCTTGAGCTCTGTCCTCATAGGAGTACAGGGTCAACTTTCAGGATTTTGGCACTCCACATGGTGCTGTGTAGTGAATGTTTAGGCCCTCAGAACAATCGTGTCTGGATTAGGTTTTGCTCACATGAAAGTTAGAGAGGCAAACAGCTTCCATTTGACTCCTCACAGGCAGAGTTGTACTGCTTTCAATTAGCTCTCCCCTTGTCCTCCCACCCAAACCTCCTGGAGACCAGGAATGGGGTAGCAAGGAACAGGAATTTTCATATAGCAGAGGATCGAATTGATTCCAGGCTTTGCAGCCATTTTTCAACTCAAATGTGTCATGAAGTTTTATTTTAAAATACCTGGTATATTTATTTTCTGTATCTTGGCTGCTACCACCTTTTAAAAATGTATTGGCTTGGTCACATGCAAGGGTGAAAGATTGCTTGCTTTCATAGCATGTAATAGAAAGTAAGGTTAACCTTAAGACAAATGTTGTGGTGCTTCTTTCCAGAGCTCAAGCTCATGTAATTACTTTGAACAGGAACTGTACAGATAATCATCCTTTAATATGCCGTGATGAGAAATTCCAGTTACATATTTTGCAGTTTGTGTTTGTGTGTGTACATTCTATATCCATGTGAAGTCCTAGAGAACTGAAGCAATGGGTTCCCACTGAGATATTATTCAACGTGCACGTAACACATGTAAATGCTTTGTCTGGCAATCATGCCAATTACCATGGAATAACATGCAATGAGCAGGAAACAATTTTGTGGTAACTGCAGCCCACAGTGGTTTGATGAAAAGTCCTAGTCAGAAACTGCTTTCACGTCAGAAAACTCTGTATCATCAGAAATTCCTTAAATGTCAGCAAGGGTGTAGTCCTTACATAAATCCTTGAATACTCTGGGGTTATTTTTACTTGTCTTCCTTTGTGTCTTTTATTTTTTTTCATTAGGTATATGACCAACCAAGTATATAAATATTATGCAGATTTGTGCATAATAGGGAATATCTTATTCATTAGTTTATTTAAGCTTTTTGTTTTCTTTTGAAAGTAATAAAGTTTTTGGTGAAGAACTGGCACTTCAGGAATCCTGTCCTTGTACAGAACCTTATCAAGTCTTCCTATACAAGACAAATACATAGTCTTCTGTTCAGTGTTTGGCATTTTCTGATTTCATAGAAGAGCTTCAGGGTACCACATGCTTACCTTAAAAAAAAATATATATCAAAAAAACCCCAGAAAATAGAAGACACTTGATTTCAAACATTTTTCCCAAACTGTGGCTAGAAAAGGTAAAAAGTCCACCTTGTTTTTTTTCCAACTGAAAGGAAAGAGAGCTTAGAAAAATACCTGTTAGTCATTTCAAAATATTTAGAGAGCACTCTTGCCTTTCAGGGATGTCTGTGCCCCACAGGGTAAGAGCAGGCTTTGAAGCTGAGGGTCAGAGCTGGACGAGCCACCCTGCAGAGGCTGCAGAGCAGGGAATGGGCTGGATGGGAAATGGGTGGGCTCTGCTCTTTGCAGCAGGACCAGCAGACGTTTCTGTTCAGAGCTGACTTGGTACTTGATATAGGAGGGGTAGAGCCCGGAGGGGAAAGGAAGGAAGAAGAGCTTTCACTTTGCTTTAATTTTTCCATGTGGTTCTGCACTCATGTGAAGATGTCTGGTCCTGAATATTGAGCTGTTTCAGTGGTCTACAGTCAAGGGAAGACTATTTGAAAATCCTAAAGTCAAAAAGAATATAAACTGTATTTTATGCTTTCTTGTAATAGGGTATAATTCAAGGTCAACCATCTTTTTCATTATGAGTTTGTCAAAATATTAGACTTCCTTTGTTACCTTTTTTATAATGGGGCTAATGAAATATGTAGTTTTAAAGAGAGGAAGATGTTTTTGTGTCTTCTGGCTCTATTTGAACTGCATACTGATGAACAGTAACAGGTAAAAATGAAGCTCTATTTTGATGGTGTAAGTTAACATATGTTATCAGAGGGTTTTTTTTATTCCAAAAGAATTAAAAAATTCTTTCAGACATTAAGCACAGCATCTTCTTTTTCCTTTCACTCTTATACCTTAACATGGTTTTGTTTTTTTTTCTTTGTGTTAACTGGAAATTAAAAGCTGGCACACCCTTATTTTGACTATGCCTTTACTGTAAATTTTAAGCACTTGAAGCAATAGTCTCGTAAATAATTTTGTCTGCCAGGAACTATCTTAGGTGGAGTTTTTTGAACCCCTCCCCACCACTCTGAGGAACTCCTTAAACTTCTGATATCTGTTGGTGACGGCTGAAAAAAAGAATTTGCTGCTCTCATAGTCTCACCGTTTAGCTCTTCTTAAGATTGCAATACTAAACCTTTTAAAGGTCTAATTTGACACACCTGGGCTAGGAGGTATAATTTTGGATACTGGTTGTTTTAATGAGCTGTGAAGGAAGAAAATAAGTATTATAGAATCACAGAGTGATTTTGTGTTGGAAGGGACCTTAAAGATTATTTGGTTCCAACCCCCCCCCCGCCACAGGCAGGGACACATTCCACCAGAGCACATTACTGAAAGCCCCACCTGGCCTTGAACTTGAGGACTGCCAGGGGTGGGGCATCCACAGCCTCTGTGGGCAACCTGGTCCAGTGCCTCACCACACTCTGAGTAAAGAATTCCTTCCTAATATCTAATCCAAATCTCTTTTTTAATTTAAAACCATCCTCTGTGCTATCACTACCTGCCCATGTAAAAAGTCGCTCTCTTTTTTTTTTTTGTAAACTTGCTTTCAGTACTAAAGCCTTCTCTTCTCCAAGCTGAATGACCCCAGCTCTGCCAGCCTGTCAGTTTTATGCCCATATGTAGTTACGTGTGTGTGTATAAAATATATGTTACATACACATTCCTATTATATAAGCATTCACAAGTATTGTCTCCATTAACTCAGGAGTAGCATTTATAACAGAGTTTTTGTTCCTGTGTGATGCCTCAAATGATGCCTCAAAAATGGCATTCCACATAAACAATTAAAATCAACCATTGGTTATTCTGAAGGAGGTTGTTTTCTGAAAATTCCTGCATCGTGTTGGATGTAGTTGTGGTGAAGAGAGATCAGACTTGAGGGAGACGTTCACTGTGTTTGATAAGTGACATTTATTGTCATGCTTAAGGAATCACATACTTCCAAATGACATGTGTATTGTGTCTACATGGGGAAAAAAACCTTAAGTAGAGGACAGCTGTAACTATCATGAAGTACAGAAAAGGTTCATGAGTAACAAGATGGCTTCCAAAATAGTCTGCAAATTTGAACCAGTTGCTACAAGATGATCAAAGCCCTAAGGCAAAGACCAAGTTTTAAGTGCATGCTTTATTATTCTTGTGCGAATGCAGCTTTATTCACGCAAACCCTGTATTTAACTGCTGTCTACCTTGTCTGGAAAAAGGTATCAGGTTCAGTGTATTCTGTCGTAGCTCATCCATCATCAACAGGGATTTTAAAAGACGGGAAAAAATTCTCTGACTCGACTAGTATGTACATATGCAAGGAAGGGAAGGAGGAAGTTTCAAAAAATGTTCTCTTTCCATTAGCTAAATAAACACACCTCTCCCACACTGTTATAAAAATTGTTGTGTTGCTGATGTTTTGGAATTTTTTTCATTACGTAGAAGCAGAATCTACTATTTTCCATAGTGTTTAGTCTGTTCAAAACCTCAAATCTCCTTGGGTGTGAAAAATTATATGAATTTTTTTCTGAAGATTTTGAATACTTTTAAATTTGCTAGGTTTGCTCCTTTGCTCAGGAAGAGCAGTTGTTGTGTGAATGATGGACAATGATGTGGGCGGCCAATGAATAATCTTGTAGTCTTCTGTTGATTATTAATCCTAAGTAATCAAAGACAGAGAATGGATGGGCTGAGATCTAGAAAATACAAACTTCTGCAAATATGAGCTGAATTGCAAAAACAAGACAAAGATATAGTTACCTAAACTATAGAAAATCTTATAATGGAGTAAGACATGTTTGCCTGCCTGAGACTATCCTTTTTCAAGTGGTGCTTGTCTATCAGCTAAAATGTCACATATCCATTCCAAAGATAGCAAGGACAAACATCTTCCTTCTGCCTTTCCCAAAGTTGCCATGACTGATTTATAGATTGCTCCGAAGTCTTAAGTCATGTCTCATGATTGAATTGCATGATAAAGAGTATTCCCAGAGATTAGATTAATAATTGGTCTGATTACCTAACCTGTACTCACTTTAGTAGTCCCTCAGAGGGGATGGCTTCAGAATGACTCAGATGTGAAATGACTGTTCCAAAGTTGAGCCTTGTTTCATCAAGGGTAATCTATATTGCAGCCTATGGGAATTTAAAGCACTCAAAAAACCTGAATCTCCTTAAGGTTTTGTAATGACATTATATACTAGGAAGAGCAAAAAAGGATTCTTTAAATTTAACTAATAATCCAGTTTTACAAACTGACTGAAAATCAGGGCATGATATGAAGATGACTTGATTCTACAAACTAGAAAGGACTACTCTATGCTGAGCTATTTTTCTTAATTAATTTGATATTCAAACAGAGAATTAAAACTAGTTATGATATAGTTCAACTTAAACATTTTGGGAAGATATGCCAAGTTCTGTAGGGCATCTGATTTTCTTTAGCTGGTCCTTATGTTGTTTATGCATGTTGATGTTTCATCAGCAAAACTATTGATAAATATGGCTAGAGATGCTGGGGTTTTTTTGTCTTTTTTAGGTTTTTAATTAATTGCATTGCAGAGGAGGTGACTTGCTGCTTACATGTTGGAAGAATGATGTGCTGTTTAGGGTCTGCCCCTTAAAGAAAATGTATGACTTTAGGGTGAGGGTAAATAAGACAGAAATATATCAGCACAGAGATAAGGAGAAGCAGATGTGGAGAAGAGCAGTGTTCAAGGTTGAACTTACAAGCTGTTCATTACTGGTATATGGTCAAAGTACCCTGCTGGGTTGAGCAGCATTGGCAGAGTGCTTTGAGTTGCTCAGGGAGCACATGGAATAAATCATATAATTTCCTCATTTCCTCATCACTGCTGACTGTGGGACTCCTTGTGGGCAGAGGTTCACTGGCATTGCAGGTATCTCCATAAACAGAGCACAATGGCTACTCACAGAGTAACAATCAACCTGGGATCAATCTATTTATTCCTGTTGTTTCTCTGTAGCCTCTACCCCCTGTATGCTCTCAGTGCCTCCTAACTTTGCATCAGCAGTGTATTTTGTGGGCACTTTCCTGGTCTTTGGGACGAGTACTTTGAAAGAAAACTTGAAAGATCAAGGAACTCCACCAATGATACCCTTCATTGCTCTCCTTGTGTCCACTTGTTTTACTCTCATCTTAACCTTGTTCTAAAGCTGGCCTGCTATCAAGGTGTTTAGAAATTCAAATATCTTTAGTCCTTCTCCTTGTAAGAGCATTGCAATTGCTGGTCTCTTGCCTTAGAAATGGAGAAGGTTATTGAAAACCAATTTCCTTTATTATCGTTATTATCTTTCCATTATTATCTTTGACTACTTAATAGCATGAAGTAAAAACTTGTGTTTGAAGGGCTTTAGGGGTTGTTTCTGTGAACAGAACAAAAATATGAAGAAGCAAACGGCACATTACATGGCTATTCCTGCCTGCCACAAAGTTTGAGCCTTTTTTTGACTTGACTTGTTCCTGTTCTTCATGCATGCAACAGTCAAATTACTACATTAAATGTGTTTTTCCTTCTTTCATATGTGTGAATCCTTTTTGTATTTTTTGTTATATCAGTGAACTGGAATTGGGGTATATGTAAATGTCATCTCAAGTTCTTGCTGTACTATGTCAGCTGTGTATATGATCTTTTTGGTAAATCCATGGTCTTTTACAAAAATTCTCAGCTTTGCCTTTTGAACATTTGCTGCATTAAAGGAGGAGGCTGAGCTATGGAATACTACAGTATATGTGGTAGCTTAACCACAGTCTAAACTTCTGTTTTGTTTTCCTTTGGAGATGCAAAACCTTCCCTCAGTGAATGGAGATTTCCACTCTAGCCTGTTTCTCTGCTTTTACAAGCGGTGCAGTGTGTTTTATTTTTGACTTAAGGGCCAGGGGGCATGGGTTGGAAGATAAGAAAACTGTGTTGTAGTATACTGGTTCCAAAAATGATAAAATGTGAAAAATAACAGGCTTATTCCAGGGCCCTGCAATCAAAATAGATTTTGCACTGGAGATATAAAAAGAGACTATGCAAAACATTCCTGAAATAATTTATGCTGAGTTCAAGTTTAAGCCAGAGATACAACAGTATATTATGTGTTCTTTTGGCATTCTGTCTTTAAATCAACAAAACTATCTCAACTTTTGCACTCTGGTCAGTGCAGCGATTCCCTTAATATTGTACAGCCAGAGCTGCAGGTCTGCCAGGCTTTCAAATGGCTCCTTTTCAAAATCCAAAGGCTTTATTGTTTTTCGGTGTCATCTATCCTGTTTCTATGACACTGATAGGCCGTGGTGTATTAGTATGCATGGCTGAGCTATCCACTTCTTTAATTCTGTATATTCCCCCGTGTCCTGGGCTGTCTTGATGCCATGCTCACAAAGAGAAGCATTCATGTCTCTCTGCTTGGCAATTCCTGCTTTTCTGGTTATGTTTAGTTATGCCAGCCACCTGTGTAACCTACCTGTCGGTAACCCAGTGAGCTGGTAATGTTTGCCAGGCCTGGGCAAGGGCTGAGTCCTGCTTGGGCAAGGGAGCTCCACTTGTGCAATCGTCCTTTGGGGGCTAAAAGGTTTTACAGTGTGTGTGTGGCCTGGCTGGGCCAGCGGATGGGCCCTGGCTTTGCCTGGCCTGTTAGCACAGACACAGGGATAGCCAGAAGGGCTATCAGCACATCTCCTGAGGTTTAACAGCTTTGTCATTAAGGTTTTTATATTCCTTCTTCATTCTCTATCATTTTCCTCATTGCTACCAGATATTTTACCATATTAATTCAAGGATTTCCTTTTTGTTTGCTTTTGGGTTTTTTTTTTTTTTTAGCTAATTATTTGTTAGCTGAAGCTCTGCTCTGCTTTATCAGGAAAATACGCGGGAGAGAACTGTGACTGGAAGGGCCTGAAATGCGAGTTAACTAACCTGAAGATGTACAAAGCCATCTGCCAAAGACCTCAAAAGACAAATCTAAATTCCCAGAATAATAAAAATTGTGACTCTCTAAACTTAGTTAAATCTCTGAATAGCAGGGATTACTTCAGATTATTTTGAAGTATATTCAGTTGAAAGGAATTGTCATTTGAATTTGCAGTCTGGTATAAAATCAGTTGAACCACTTGGTAGTTTTGTTGGTGCTCTCAGCTGGGGCTAGACTTGGCCTCCAAATGCAAGGACTATTAACACAAAAGGCATTATAGACAAGTGGAAATTATATTTATTACTCAAAATAATCTCTCTGTTCAGAGAGACCAGGCCCTGAAAGTGTCCCAGAATTAGGACTTCACCAAAGAGTTATCAAAATGTCATGTAAATTTGTATACACTTTGGTAATTAGGCAAAATGAAAAGTGCATGGGAAACAAAGCTAATGGGATTTTTTTTTTCATAAATCATTTATTTAGAATAAGCCATCTCCACTCATTGAAGAAATGCCCTCCATAATTCTGTATGTGCTTACGTGTTTGTAGCATTTTGAAACTGAGTTGATGTAGTACTAAAGCAGGTGTCACCTGGTACATGTGACACAGCAGAAAGTGACAGCCGCTGCTAAGGCTGGTCTGTCCCATAACACTGGCTGCAGTTTCACTGCCTTGTACTCCTGTATTTCCATCAAGGAATTTCCCAAAGATGCTCTAGAATTATTTTTGGTTCTAAGTGTCTGCAATGGAAAGAATAGTTTTTATCTTGAAGAAATTTTCATTCTGTTGTGTGCCAAGAGCAGCTCATGAGGTGTATGAGGGGACAAAAAAACTACATGAAAACTTTTGAAAGACTGCCCCAGGCACAGGGCTGAAACATGGCATAGTCTTACAGGTCCCAGATGTGAGGAATCGTGAGTGATCCACATTACCAAGTTCCAGAGTTTCTTCCTTATGCTTGCAGTAGAAAGTAGCTCGTAGGGAACTAGTCTTGCACACAGTGTGAAGAGGGGCTCAAGGGCCAATGAGGGAGTTAAAGTACTGCACAGGATAGATATATAATCAGCAAAGGTCAAAAAGAACCTAAATCAACCCCTGAATTGTAGCCTAACATGAAAATGCCTAGCACTTTTGAAAAGCTCAGATTTGATCTCCTTTAAAGAAGTCATAACTAAAAATATGTTTGTGTTAAGACTGAGGCATGTTGGTGACATGAGAATGGGCAAATTACAGTAACTGGGTTGAGTTCCTGCTATGTTTATTTTTATTGAATGACATAGTTTAATTATGCTGCAGTAGGGGATAATTTAACTTGTCCAAAAAAGTCAACTTACTGCCAAGTTCACATATTTATAATACCCTAGGTTAGACTGAACTAGAGCTGTATTTTGAAAAGGAAAGAAAAAATTATATTTTGTACTGGAAGCATAAAATTTTTAGGACATGAGGGTAGCAAAAAAGTGTAATTGGGTAACTTCAGTTAGAATTAAAGAAGCAATTATGTTTTCAATGGCTTATCAGCTACTTACTGATATTTAGATAGTATGCTGACTTTCTTGTGTCACATCCCTTGCAAAATGCAGCTTAAATATTCCATATTTTATCATTTATATGTCACTTTAAAGGAACACTGCCTGCTTACACTCTTTGTTTTGATACCTCCTCTTTACATTTGTGCAGTAATTTTGTGTATGATAGTAGGAGTCTGTTTAATGCAGAGTGGGGGAACAAGGTTTAATGAATAGCAAGAGAGTGTTCATTCTCCCTCAGGGAAAAAAATCCAGCACATTTCATGTACTTTTATGTAAAGACCTAATATTTTTAGGAATGACTGAATTATTTTTTGTGTGTAATCAGAACTATGGAAAATATACAACATCCTGTTTGTATTATGTGCTTCTCAGATGTTCCTCATTAGTGGAATCATCCCTCCTATCCAAGCAGTCCTCCATCCAGCATTAATTATCTATTGCTATCCTTCCCAAATTCATCGCAATTTGCTGGTATCACAACTTAAAAATATCAAGAACATATTTTAAAGAAAGCCACACATAACTTAAACTTCATCCATGAGAAAAAACTCAACTTGTTGAAGTCACGGTTTTATATTTTTTTGGAGGGGGAAAGGTTAGATTTAATCTTTTGTAGGAGAAAAATAGCATTTCTTTCTCTTTTCCAGATCTCACAAAGCTTTCCCCACAACTGAATTGTCAACTTTTGCATGAATGGGCAGGCAAATGAGGTGATGAGTTCTTCCATGCAGATTTACCAGAAAATGCTTAATATGTTAGGCATATATCGCAAAAGAGAGGAATAAGATCGTGATTTTAGATTTACAGCATTTAAAAAAAATATGTAAACATTATGAAATTGTTAAAATATTATTGGCCCTAGCATCAATAGTCCTAATTTCCTTATTTTTTTCCTCTCTAGCAGTTTTCTCAACTTGATCATTCATCAGCAGTAAGCAAAGCAGACTTGCACTCTTACAGGGCAAAAACCCCAGGCAATCTAGTTAAGAAGATTTTGCTGAAGCTGAGAGACTTGAAATCCACAAAAAAGGCTTTGGAGTGTATTTGAGTTGATAGTTAAGATAAACGTATGACAGGTCTGATTTTAAATACGTGAAAATATGCATCTTTTCAGATCAGCCAACAAACTTTAAAGTGTAACGCTGTAGTGGCAGCTTGCATTAACAGTTGTTACTTAGTAGAACTGGCAGGCCTTTTGTCTTTTCCTAGTAACACACCTGGCAAGCTTCATCAATGGCTGATACTCTTAGGCTCTGCCTAAGTACAGTTACACAGCTAGAGACAGGGAAGGTGCTAATGTTGGCTTTCCAAGATAAACTCCCAATCGGTTTCAAAATCATAGCCTCAGCCTCCATAACTGTGTCTCCAAAAACATATACTCTGTTTTTCAATATTTTCTTTTCCCAAATTTTGCTATAAATTAACTGATAGGATAATGTTCAGCATTGCTACTAAAGGCTAGGCAATATGCATGTATATAATACATTGGAACGTTTGCAGAATGTTTCTTCTAAGATAATTTCCAATACTTCATACCTGTTATGTAGTAATACCAAAAGACCTCAAATCTGTAAATAGACTCTAAACATAATTAAGGAAAAGGCAGGGTACCCATATTTCATCTCTGCAGTATCTCATGCTGTGAGTTAATATGGATATGAAGAGTAAGAAAGCTTCTTAAATAGTAAGATACCTTGGATGCATATGTGTAGTTTCAACTAAATATATCTTTAAAGTGTTTTTAATGAAACATATATACCTATTGCTTACCCTAAACTAAGATGTGGGGTTTTTTTCCTTTTTTTTTTTTTTTTTTTTTCTCTCCTTAAAAAGACACAGTAACTTTCATATCTTCTAGGCTGGTTAGTTTGTTAACTTATTGTTTCTTCCTAATTTTGTCAAAACCCCTTCTATGCAAAGTACATTACTGGCCTCAGGAGTTCAGTGCTAATCATGCTTGAAAAGTTTTCTCTGACTTGAAATTAGAGGTAAGATGAAGTTTGTGATGGAAAATTTAGAGGTAGCCTTGGCCTGTGTACTATGAGCTGATATTGTTGTAATGCATCAGCTTTATCTTCTTTCAAACATGCCAGCGTGTGATTTTGCTTTCACAATGAAATACGATAATGCAGTTAATTCTGTTTTCACCACACCACCTTTCTCTGTGCTCTTGAAGGGTGAGAACAGAATTAGAGCCCATGTACATATCACAACAAGAACCCTCTATCTGGTTCCTGGTCTCTGTGTGTGCTGTAAATCAGCTCAGTGGTGGTACTTGATGAGAGCAGAAAGATTTGGCCCTGTCTCTGCTGTAAGAAATACTGGCAGTGGAGGTTAGTGGTGTGTTGCAATCTGCATTAGGATATCTTGGGGGAGGAGGGAGCCCTACCTGTCTCATCTGCCTTGGGAATCTCCCCAAAGTAAACAGGAGGAGAACGGCATGTATGAGGGAGGACAACCCCAGCGTGGATGAGTAACAAAAACAGCCAATAAATTCATGTCAAGGTTGCCATCCAGGACACTAACCCCAACACCAATGCACACTGAAATCTGTGATCTGAATGTACCACAGTACACGTGAAAAAAAGAAATCACCCTTGAATAAATGAGCCTATCTAACTGAAATGCTGAGCAAAAGGTCAAATGGTTAAAGAAAGATTAAGGGGGAGAGGAATTAATAATAAAAGTGATGCAATCGAGGGGAAAAAAAGATCAGAGAGAGAAATGTTTTCATGCAAGATTGTCAGAAAAGTTGCCCTGCATACATTATAAAATGCATAGTTTAGAATAATTTGCTTCTTACTTCCTAGATCTTTTAATAGCTATCATTTGTAGTAGTTGTCACAAATTATGATTAACAAGATAAATGATAGATTAATTAAAGTTCATTGTGGATTTTTCAATGGAATTCAATTTGCCTTGGATTTAACAGGGAACAAGTAACGAATACTATTTTTACTAGTGCAACTTTGGGCTGAAAAAGTGACCATAACTTCATGAGAAGTAAATCCATCTAATTTTTAGTTTACTTGATAGAAAAGGTCACCCAGTTACAACACAGTTGTTGATCTGAATTAACAGATTGAAGAATTTTTGAGAAATCTTTCCCTCAGAAAAAAATAAAAGAAGTAGTTGTTTGGTCAGAGTAGAAATCACAGTGTATGATTTATCTATTTGTATGCACAATGTGAAAGCAAAAAAATCAATAAATACCTGAAACTACTAAGTAATAGACATCTTTTTTGTTGAAAATTAATTTATTTTTGTGATTACTTCAGGAGGCAGACTCATTTTATTTTCTTCTATGCACTTGTAAAGAAAATTTATGGTTTCTAAAACCTAAGGTTTTGGTGCTCTTTTCTTTTGAAAATATTACCTTTAAAAATGCTGGCAGTTTGAATTCATTGACACTGTATTGTATCAATGAGAAGTCTGGAATGTTCTTGAACACTTCTAGTGAATCAGGGAGTTGCTGTTTGGTTTGGATTTGTTTTTTGGAGGTACTGGATCAGCCCGTCTCCAACATATGGCTGATGCACATCCTTGTATGCTCTATTCACTCAGCATAAATAATACTGTATCACATATGCAATACCAAACAAGGCAAGGTGCTTTAGCACCCCATAAAATTATGGTTTACAACATAAGGTTTTATCCCACAGTTTTGGGATTGCTGATACAATGGGGGAAAATGAGTGGGGAAATACTGAGCAGTTGCTTTAATGTCTTTGGAGCATGAGAACATGGATAATTAAAACAATTAGGCATGCTTCTCACAGAACTTAATGAGATTGATCAATCCTGTTACAGATTCAGCTCATATTAACATTACAGCCACAGCTCCTAACATTCCCAAATGACATTATTTAAGAGAGACCTCCGAAAAGATCCCGAGAGTCACCAGACGATATCAGCACTGTATTTGGACAGAGAGTTCTGGAGGAACCACCACGTTAATTTTGACTGCCAAGTCTGATTTTTTCATTATTAAACCAACATTTTGTTATTTAGTTCCAGTAAACCAGAACAAGAAAGAGATCATGGCTGAAAATTATCCGAAAAAGCATAAAAAGGACATCTTGTGGAATTGCAGCCAAATACAGAGTAAAAATAGATACCTACGTTCAAAGAACACTGAGGAACTTTTTCTGAATTTTTACTTGTCTATGAAATGATGAGATATATGTTTACTGAGAAAAAATTACCACAGATTAAAAAAATTATTTAACTTAAAATACTTGAAGTTTCGAATTCCCAGTATTACACAGGGTTTCAGTTTTACTATATAGATGCTCAGCACCTCGTAAAAATCAAGGATTTTTTCCCGAGGTGTCTCAGACAAGGCAAATAAAAACTACTTGAATTTACTTATTTCTTTCTGAAAACTTACACATTATAGAGGTGAAATTTCTTGGCCAGGGATGGAGAAGTAATGTGTCTGAACTCAAACTGGTTGGTGCTACAGGAGACATTTTAGGTGTTGGCTGAATTTTCTGGATTTAAATGTCTGAAGTAATTCAGATGTTGAACTAATGTTCCTTGCTCTTATTCCTAGATGTTGATAATTTTGTCATATAGATTGCTCATACTCTCGTATGCATAAAAGCACAATAGCACACAAACTTATCTACCTTTTTAAAATGAATTTAAAAGAACCAAAGTGATTTAGGTAATGACTTGAATGTCTTTAGAAATATGTATCATCATCATGTGATTACGAGTTTAATAGCTCTTTAATTACAAAGAATGTTACTGTCATTTTAGGTCCATACTGATCAATATAGAAATCTGATGCTGTTGCCTTTTTGAAAATAGAGAAATACGTTGCTGATTGTGTTTAAACAAAAATGAAACAGATTCAAACACTCCTAAAATAAAAGTGCCATTAAATTATACTGATTTGTTATGAGTCAGCTAATAAATATACAGATTAAGGAAATCAAAACAAATTATGCCTCGGATCTTTGATGTTTTCTTTTCTCTTCATACTTTCTTATTTTGAGTTAGGCATGCTTGAATGATGTATTATTCAAGAATACTTTCATTCTAAATTACCCTTACTGTACTTCGTAGCTCATGTAATTAGAATATTGTTCAGAGAATGCAAATGACTTGCAGTTTATGTGAGATCATGTCTTTAGGAGATAATCATGAAGTGGATTACTAACTGCCTTTGAAGCATTCCAAATTTATTTAATTGCAATAGAAACAACCACATCCTCTTGACACAATTCCATTCCATTGATGTTCCTGTTTGCCCTCAGAACTGTCCATAGCTACCTTCCAGTGTTCTAACAGGATCAAATCACACAGTGTTGTTTTGTAGTTTCACCATTGTATACTGTGTTTTCTTCTCTTATCAAACATGTGCATAGTGCTCAAATTAAAAAGAAAAAGAAAAATGAACAAAACCACAATCAAAATCTGACTTAATAGTTTGACGAGGGGATTTGTAAGATAACTATAAAAAACCAAAAAGCTGAAATCCTGTTAGCGAGTCCAAAGAGAAATGACGTTTGAAAGAAGGCAAGGTGATTCTTGGTGAAGTAGCTACTTGGTGAAGTACCCAGTGAACCCAGTGCGTGCTGGTGCTGAGGAACTCAGATTTGGAATTCAACCTATTTTTGTAGAGATATAGTTGCTGTCAAGCTTTATAAAATACTGAATGTACTTTGCAGCATGGAATGATCAGTAGTTGGCCTAGGCTGAATGGTACATTATTTAAATTATTTTATGTAGTTTATCCTACATGCAGCTTCCAAAGTTTTCAGTTTGCTGGTTGGGTGTTGTTGCTGTATTTAGCTCTTTGTAGTATAAATGCAAAACCCTGCTTCTGAATTTTATAAGATTCATAACTTAGCAGTACAGAAACAAGCACTCTTGGAAGGCAGAAACCAAAAAAGAAGCAACTTAAACATTTCAAGTAACTTTAAATACTTCCATATTATAAGACACCATAAGACGTAAGTTACATAAGACACCAATACAGATATCGGAATTTCAAGTCTTTTCCCTGGGTTTTATTTTTACTAGGTGCATGTGTTTCTGACCCATAATTTTTAATCTGTTTTTTAAGCCAAAAAGAATATATCCATTAAAACTAAAACATTTCCTTAGTAGTTATGAGTAATCTCTGTGTTTTTCTTTTCTTTTGTGCTTCTTGTATATATTTTTAGAAAAAGTCCTAAACTTAACTGTAATTTTATCCACTTTTCAAGTGTTCGTGCATTTCAATGTTTTGGACAAAACAAAACGATTTTCAGAATATTAGCTTATAATAAAAATAGCTTATGGCTTTAACCTGAAGGAACTGAATACCGTAAGTAGTGTTCATTGCATTTTAGAGATGGCATTTGGAAACTGGCAAAGTAAGTCAAAATATTGGAAATGCTGATTCAAACTCTGGCACTGACTAACATGGAATTTCATGTTATTTATATAAACATTTAAATATCCTTTAATTTTGGATCTGTCAGCTTGGGGAGGTTCCAGAGGCTGTCATTTAGGTCGTAAATATGGTATAACTCATGGTTCAGGTTACCAAATCAAAAGTGTGGTATACACTATATACCAAAGTAAGATTTGCCTCTTTAGTCAATATTGCTTCTGAGTTAGAAATTAAAGCTCTTGTTGATGAGCACCTTGGACTAGGTTGCCTCTGGATGGGCTGGCTTGTTCCAGGTCCTCACCTGTAGATACAAACCGTGCTGCCTGGACTGTGCATGAGCTTTAGTGCATCTGGGCCAGCAAGGTTCTCGTCCAGCATGCTCTGACCAAACGTGTGACAGTGTTGGTATTCTCGCATGGTTCTTGCTTCTGCCGTGGTGATCTTGTCATGTGCATGCCTTTCATTAAGGATGGCCTTCCTTCATGGAAATAGCTTTATGATCCCTGTTGTGCAACAATGTATGAAACTGCAAACACCTGGAAAGGTTTTTCCGTGGTGCAAGCATTTGTGCGTCAGTGGCCAAACATCTGGAACTCATTGGAAGACTCTCAGTGGTCCCCTCAAGTGCTGATTGAGATTTCTTTCTTTTAGAAGATGCACATCTCTCTTAACGTTTGTTCTGAAAACTGAGGGAACGCGGGGGATGGAAAGTTTCAGATTGGCAAATATTATCTATTGCCTGAAACATTTTCTATTAAAAATTAAAATTGTCAACATGCGTGCATATAAATGTTTGGAAATAAAATACACACTTAAAATAATACTGCATTTGTTGTAGTTACCAAATAACAAACTTTTGGATATCAGGGTGACTGTAAATACTTTGGTGTAGAAACATGGAGTTTGATTTAAAATTAATTGCTTTTCAAAGAAGTGGTAGAACCAGCCCAGGCCTCAACACAGTAACTGAAATTTCCCAATTTAGGCTGGTTCTCATAATGTACATTCTTGTCCTACATTGTGGCTTTCCTTTTTCTTCTTTTTCTGTGTAATGATCTAGAGATGAACAGTGAAGAGAGATGAAGCAGTTCCAGTTTTGTGTATTATTTCCAGCTTGTCAGGTTTCCACCTTTCTGGCCTTTCAGACATGAGTCTTTATTGTAACTTGTTACTGATATCTGCTGATATTGGTGCTTGGAACAACATCCTTTTGGGGATGTCTGGCACATTGTGGCTTCACCACATCTGGAAGATGGTACAAATTAATCTATGCTTAAAGCCAGTCATTTTTGAATAGCAACAGTGGTGCGGTGGTGTAATTTTCAAGACTGTATGATGACATATCTGGAAACTTCTTGCATGATTATCTTTTAATCAATCTTCCTTTTATTTTGACTTTTCCTGTAACAAAATCGGGCTTCATCCCAAAGTATTTTGATGTTGCTCAACACAGGACATTTAGTGAATTCTACCTTGTCAGGCTGAACGCTTAGCAAGTGATGGAGGAAGAAAAATAAAAGATTCCTTATCATACATCTTTTTCCCCAGCAGTACACGCTGTATAAAGAAACTGGGAGGCAAATATTTTGCTGACTTTATGCTACTCAAAGATACTTAGAGGGAGATATAATCATAGGTCTAGCAGCTGCCTCCATGTTCTGCTGGACTGTCAGCAACCAGACAGACACAGTCACAGGATTTAGCTTTCATTGTAAAACTTATGTTTAAAGGCTTCCAAATGCATATTTTGGTTGCTTCTAATATTACTTTTTAAGCAGCAAGAAGATACTGATTGTTGGGGTTTGGGTTGTGTGAGTTTTTTTGTTTGTTGTGTTTTGGCATTGAGGTTGCTTTTGTGTTTTTTTATAAAAAGAACACTTTTTTAACGGATGAAGTCAAGTATCTGCAGTTTGGTTTAAGCTCCTCTAATCTAATGCATTTATGCTGAGATATCATACTTGATTGAAAAAATGAAAGCTGAATAGTCATTTGCATAACTCATATCTGGAACACAGCTTTTTGGATTTACTGTGACCATATAGAAAGTACTGCTATGTAAACCCAAACTTTAAACCATCTTCCAGATGTGATGAAGCCACTGTATTAAAAAAGAGAAAGACATCAGCCTTGTCTTCTAACTTTTAAAAAAATATTATTAGCCTGGATGTGTTGTTAGTGGTGTTTCTTTGGGAGCATGAAAGTAAAAGTTTTGAAGGGTTGTGAATTGAAAAAAAAAAAACAGTTTGTGGAATAGGTAAAGGAAGAGCTGGAAAATGTTTCCTCTCTCCACAGTAATTGTTCTGATTTAATTGTATATGTAACTGTTCCAAACAGAGGGGAAAATAACCAGGTCATAAGCTGAGCTCTGTATTCATTTTCTTTGGAGCAAAGCCTCAGAGTGTCATTGAGATTTTGTCTTCATTGAGAAATATTATAGAGGTTGAACCGCAAAACAAAACAGAGGATACAGGGTGAGCATTTTGAGATGATTGACTTCAGCCTAGCTCTCACATGGTTCCATAGGCTGCATTCACCTGTGGCTGGAGTGCATATTCTATTTTACTTCAGCTGAAAGAGATCCAGTTCTCCTGCTTCAAATCAGTAGTCACTATGCAGGGATAATTGGGAGACATGACCTAAACCAGTAATGAGACTCATCCATTGCTGACTGAGAGCTTGCCTAGGTTATTGATTACTGGTTTTGACAATTTTTACTGGTAGTAAATGAGTATGATCTAAAAATGAGAATTTTGGAAAAGATTGAGCTAGATATTCATATCCATTTAAGCCTATCTTCATTTTCAGCTGTCTTTGTTTTTTAAAGCAAAAGTTTCATTGTGGTCTTACTTTTAGAAAAATTGGAGTATGAGAAACCTTTTCTAGAATCTTATGATCTAGAATTGACTTCTTGGACTGCAGAATATCCTAAACTGCTGACTTCCAGAAGTTTGACATATACAAAAATGTAGCTAGAATATGTTTGACCAAAAAAGTTTCATATGGATGCAGCAGTGACCTCAGCAAATTTGTATGGAATTGATAAATACTTTTGGATAGATACTGATTTACAATGAAGAAAGTGTCCAATATAATTCTGGTTGCTAAACAAAACTTATTTCTTTTTAAGAATACACATATGCTTGCACATGGTGTGTATATACACATATATTTAAAAGTGAGAACACCTCTCTTGTCTTTTCTGAGGTAAAGGAAAGCTTCATTCAGTGCCTAGAGTAACAGGAAAAATTTCAGTAGATTTAGAATGTCACATATGATTCAGGTCTTGCCAGAGACTGAAGTCAGTGGGATGTGCTAAGTATGTTACTGGCCCAGGATCTAAGACTTTTCCAGACTCACATGAGACCTGTGTGTCAACTGTGGAAGCTTAGTTCAGATCTTCTGACTCCTAATCTGGTCTTCAGATTGCAGGAACATTCACCCTTCCTCTGTTCTTCAGCTTCCTGTACTATTTTCTTGTGTGTTAAGCAGGAATAACAGGTTTGTAGATCAAACAGATGAGCCACTGGGAGATTTAAGTATTTCATCCCATATTCCATAAACTCTGCTTCTATTATCAGTGGAAGTAGTTTGTAGAGAGAGCCCTTAGACACAAAATGATAAAAATGTGTTCTTCATCTCTAATGCTCACTCTTCCTGTCACCTCCCAGCTTTGCTAATACTGTCAATACATATCTCATGTGAGGCCTTGTGGAGAAACATAAACTTTTAGTGCACTGAGACACACCAACTGTAGAGCAACTTGATGATAAAAGAGCCATTGAAATATATTGCTGGGAAGCCAGACTACATTTTTCAAGCATGTGTTTATAAACTCCTCGTTCTAAGCACAATGGCTGCATTATAAACCAGAGCTAGGGAATAGGCACAGCTCCAAGCAGAGTCAGGAGTGGAGAAGGAATAACAGCTGACTTCTGTTTATCAGAGCAGCTTGAGCAGGATGTGCTTTCACATATCTAAATATTTATGTAAACAGATGCACATTAAACCACTTAGAAATAAATAAAGGTTTCTGAAAATAGAACTCCACAATGATGTCAGGAGCTGTTTATCTTCAAGAACTGTGGGAATGGGCTTGAATATGCAAAAATTTCTTTGAAAAAAAAGACAGTAAAATTAGATTCAGATGTAATTTCTTCAGATTATGTGACACAAGCCATTTTATTGTGTGGAGTGTATAGATGTACTAGCTGTTTTTTTCTAAAACCAGCCAACTTTACTTTCTTTTCTAGCTTCTCATAATGGTCGATGGCATTTACTTGTTGGTAGTATAGGTTTTGGGATAGTGCTTCTGTCTGTTTTTCTGCAGAGTTGGAGTTGTGTGTGCTCTGCTAGGCAAGGGCAGAGCCTCAGGTTTGTCCGTGTCTTGCCTGCCCAGTGCAAACACTCCAGGCCAGCACAGATCTTCTCCCCTTACATTTCATGTCTGTGGGGAACTGCGTCTCTGCAGAAAGTCCCACAATTTGAAAGATGCTATAGCAGAGCCATGATTTAACACTTGCTATCTCTCAAAACTTCTGTAAATTTTTGTTTTGTTGCTGGGTCAACTCGAGCTTTGTGAAATCTTTCCTTTATAACTTACAACACACGCTAAATGTTCTTCCCCTTTTTTTGTTTGGTGTACCAACTCAGGTTCTTACTTTTTTTAATGAACTTTTCCAAACGCTTATATCTGAAACACTACCATGGACTTCTCTGTGATTTCATCTCCCCATGTCCTCTGAAAATGCACCTGTCTTTAGATTTCTTTTCCTTAGAGCATTTATAAAGGTTTTCAGATAGGTGGTTAAGATGTTTTATAAATACATTGTCTGAGGAAATATAAAAAGATCTACTTCAGTCAAAATTTATACAGGAGGAGGAAGAACTGCCTGGGACATGACCAGCACATGACTGGAATGTGACTGTGGCACAGCCCTGGTGCCCTTGGACACTGAGCACTGCCTGGCTCAGTTACCTGCCCTGCTCCATGTTCCCACCTGCTCTCCCTGAGCCTTGAGGCAGTGATCCCTTCTCCTTGGGCCACTGGCCACTTGGGCCCCCTGCAGCTGCAGGATCTGGCAGCTGGACTGCATCCCTGCCCCATGCCAGCCCATGGCCTGAGCTGCCAGAGGGATGCTGCTGGCAGCAGGCAGCAACTCCTGACATGAAATGACAATTTATAGGTAATCACTACCTGGGTTTCAATTACACTTTCTGTATTTGATTTCTCCTGCTTGACAAGACTAGTTCAGATTTTTGGTATGTTTCTATTCTACAACCTTGCTTGCACTGTTCGCCCTCCATGGCTTCTGGACCACCTTCACGTGAGAGAAGCCAGTAAAAAGAACTTTCAAACAAACTGTTGTAAATTTGGGAGAAATTAACTTTAGCGGATATAATACCCATCAAGATGTATTAACAGATTTTTATGATCATTTTACATCAATAAACGCTAGTCCTTATTCCATGTGTTCTTTCTGTGAGAACAGTGCAGCTGGTCAAATGATTATAGAGTTTGTGGTTGGAAAAGGAAATTAGTTCTGCTCAGTCTTGAGTGGAGGTAGACAAAAGCAATTTTTTGGATTTTTTGTTTGTTTTGTTGTTGTTTGGTTTTTTTGTTTTGTTTTGCATGAAGCACCGTGTTTGTGAAATTAAGTGGTTTGGTATCTCTAGGTTTGTCCTTGCTTCCAGTAAATGTGGAGGTGCTGGTGCTGCAGGCAAGTCAAGAAATTGTATTCTGTGATTCTGAAATTCTTGTAGTTCCTTGTTCCCAAAGAGCTTAATTTCATGAAAGTGACAAACCAGACAGAAGCCCTTTTGGCCAGAACTCTCATGGTCATAATGATAGACCTCTCCTCCCCCATCCCAACTTACATCTGCTGAATTTGTCTGCAGTTATAATATATATCTCTTTTGGCACCCTGCTATGTATGAATAAAGCTAACAGTCACTGATTTTGAGCAGTTAGGCCTGATAGACCAAAAAGTAAAAACTGCCATTATTTCAGATGCCAAACAAAAGTGTTGTTCACCTCTCCTACTTGAAACCATATCCTAGGCTGGGGATAGAATTTGTTTCCTAGTCTTCCCATTTCATTGAAACCCTTTTCATGTTTCTTCTAGTACCATACCTGTGTTGAAGATTCTCTCAAAAGAGAAAAAAAATTAAGTAATAAAAATGAGGTGTTTGTTGTGCCAATTTTGGTTTACTCAAGCTTCATGACAGATCACTTGCCGAGTAAAGCAATGCCTTAGCATTATCAGAATATTATAGGATTGCAGCATTATTATCATCCTACACTGCAGAGGATTTATCTTAGAACTTAAATTGAACTACATAAATTTTGTTCAGCAGTAATTGCAAATACACAATGACTATGTTGATTGGTGTTGTATTTCTATAGTAGACTTCTGGAGTAAGTAAATAGTAATGTAATTCCAGGTAAATTCTGAAGTTTCATCTTCTAGTAAAGTAAGGAAGTTTTAGTTTAAAAATAGAATGTCTCGAAATACAGACAAGTTGAAGAAAAAAAGAAAATTATTTCTGTTGTGAGGAAAAACCTGATAGTAAAATCTTGTTTGTTCACATTATCCTTCTTGCTACTTAAATTTTTTAAAATTGGTTAATTTAAAAACTATATTTATAGTCCCGTGTAACAAAGGATAAAAAAATATTTGGAAGTTATATACTTTTTTTTAACAAATGATCATGATATTTCATTAAAATATTGATTCAGACTTTCCCTTAGGTACCTTAGGTATGTGTGAGTGGAAAAGGAATTTCTCATCCTTTTCCAATTGTCTTCTGAATGACAAACCACAGGTCCTTACTTTGGTTTTCTTTATTGCACTTCCAAGAGCTACAAGTTTATAAGAAATTTATTTTTTCTGTTCTGGTGAAATCTGAAAAGGAGGAAAAGTGAAAACTTAAAATCCTTCTAATTTTTGTGTGCTCATTCCAACTGCTGCAAAATTAATGATATGGTTGTGTGTGAAGACACTTGAATTTTTGATGCTTAGAGGAAACTGTACAAGACATTGGGGACAAATATTCCATAAAAGTTTTCCAGTGTATTTTTCTCCACTCTTGTTGACGAGATATGTGACAGGGATTGATATATTTTGCCTTCATTTGCAGCTATAAAAATCTGAGGGAGTTAATACCTCATAGAGGTGTATTCTTGGAATTTTTTCAGTTTTCTGTGCTCCTTAATCAGTGTCATCAGTTGAATGGTTTTTCTACAAGCACTCTTTGCATGAAAAATAAAAAGCTCTTTCATGAATGTTTCTGTGAGAATATGTTGAAGAATAGCATATGAAGGAAAGAAGAATGAAAGAAAACCTAAGAAATTTTTCCCAAAATTGTCTTGGGAAGCACGGTTTCTGTCCCCCACTATTATAAAGGTGTTCTATGTCTATGCAAGTGCACATAACAATCAGAAGAGTTTAATTAACTTCACGAATTTTAGCTACTTTTTTGAACATTTTGTGGGATCGCTGTCTTATGCGAGTGATACAGTATCAAAAATGCTTTAAGCTTTAAGTTTCCAATTAAAATATTCTACAGTGTGTGCTCTAAAGTGTGTACTCACATGCCCTATTAGAGTGTATGCAGCTACTTCACATTTTGTTGGAGTTTTTTTTTCAATTACTTGGTGATTTATTATAGATGGTGTCTTAACAGATGATGTGTTCCTTGACTTTTGTTTGTTATGGATCATGCTGGGCCTTATAGGCACACACATGCTTTCTAGCACTGAGTTTTTCTCAAGCATACAAATATCAAATGATAATAACTCCTTGTTGTTGTGAGTTGATTTGCTTTATAGAGGCATATTTCAGTTTTTCCAAAATGCCCAGTATTCGGTAGTATAGCGGGCTTGGCTTTGTTGCTGCTGTTCTCGTTTTGACTATGACTATCCTGCAACTCCTCACTTATTGAGAGAGGAATCAAGTGGCATAATCATGAAAGTGTTGATTGACTGAGACCTTTCAAGGTGATCCAGTCCAACTTCCTTCTCAAAGCATGAACATCAAATCAGTCATGGCTTTAGCTTTGGACTTTAGACTTGAAGGCCACATGCTGCAGCCTGCAGGCCATGTCAGAAGCCTGTTACTGGACCCTCTCCAAAACCCCAATATTCTTCTTGGAGCAAGGGTTCAAGATGGACTAAGTTCTCCAGCTGCAGCCTCACCAGTGCTGCACAGAAACAGAAAGTGTCTTCCCTTACCCTGCTGCCTGTGTTCCTTCTGCTCAGCTGTGCAGTTTCCCTCGTTGTCATGGAAATGCTCTGTTGCCTCGTTTGTAGTTGGCATCTGCTGGAACTGCCAAGCTTTTCAGCAGGTGCCAGCTCGGCTTGTGCTTCTGTCCTGGGACCAGAGCTTTTCACCTCTTGTTGAACTCTCTAAGTTCTCTGCTGGGCCAGGCCACAATTTTCACCACCTCCCTCTTATTTGAAGCTCCACCCTCTTATTTCTGTTAGTGTTTGAATTCCTGACAAAACGTCTGGGTTTGCCATAAACTGAATATTTGTGGCGTGTGAGAGTAGAACAGTCACTACCTCGTGTGGTGTTTCTGCTCGAGACAGAAAGTAACAGAGGCAGTATTTCGAGTTACTATCCAAATGATGTTTTTTCATTCATTAAACTCTCTTTAATGACATTTCACTTGATACGAAAAGCATTTTGAAGACAGATTTCCACATGGATATGGTAATTGGAGATAATGCAGATAGCGATTAAGCTTGCTGCATGCAATAGTAAAGGCCTTGAGAAAGAAGTTTTGCAATGAATTTTGTCTCTGTTGCAAGCAGATTATAGCTGTTTTGTAAAGCTATGATTCTGGTTTGTGTTCATTAGCATTCATGAATGGTCATGTCATACTGCTATACAATGAGATTAAAATCCTCATCTATTACCTGTTGGTTTTGAAAGTTTCCTATTATGATGGCCAGATCATTCTGACACCATTCATGGTAGTCTTATGAAGATGTTGTTGGCACAAGTTTGAACCACCAAACCTTTAAAAAAAATACGTGCATTGTGAATAGCATATGTGAAAATACCATACAAAATTTCTTAATGTTCCATTTTGTCTTCTTAAGAATGCTGGTGTGACAATGTGCGCAACAAGCAATGCTCTGGGTGTTGGGATTGTTGGCTGTTGAAAGAGTCAGTAGACAACATTCACTATAAAGTGTAAGGAATGTAAAAGTTAAGCTGGCCATTAGGCTTTTGATAGTAAGGCAAGAAACCAAAACCTAAAATGTGTTCTGTAATTGCGTTGCCTTCCTGAAATCCTCTTTTCCCACTGTGTTGATATCTTTGCTTGTCTTCTGCTCAGTGTCATTCAGACCTGTCATTTCTGCCAATGAACCTGGCAGATACACAGCTTTATCATGTGGGGTTACCTGCCAAAAGGCATACAAACATGGCAGGGGAGTAAAATTTGTGCGTTTTTGCTGGAGTCTTTGACTGTAGATAAAAGAACATCTGAGGAAGATTGCAAACATTTTTGAGGGATATTGCTGTTGCTGATTTTGTGTGCTATTTTAAGAGTGACCTTGGTCTGCCTGTCAGTGATTTAATTCTGTGTCCATAACAACAAGACTATTTCTGTTGTTTTAATTTCTTTGTAGAAGTTTCACCACACAGCTGACCTTGAGGTGGTGCTACTAGAAAAGATCTAAAGGCCTTTAGTAATATATCAATGGCAACATTACTGTCTTTTTCTGTTCCATTTCTTTAGGGAAAACTCTGGAGTGATAAGTTTCCATAAAATGTATTCTTTCTCTGCTGTCCTTGATGAAGATAATTTTGATACTGTAGGGAGAGGGGACATGGTTGTCTTCTGCTTTCCAGATGCTGCTCCCCTTCCTCATGGAAGGATCTGTGCTATCCTCAGGGACCTCTGAGGAACCCAGAACAACATGTGGGCAGTGTAGAGAGGTGGTCCTATCTTGTGGCAAGGTGTCCTGGCTGTGGCCAGAACAGGGTTAATTTCATCAGTAGCCAGGACAGGGCGTGGCTGGGACATGGAGGTTACTCTATACCCCCTCACAGTCACCGCCAGGAGGAAGGGGAAGGGAGTCTCTTCCTGGGAAAAGGGGTTCCTTTCAGTGGAGTCAGGTAATGCTGGCTCTGAGCATTTTGCATCTGAATCCCTCACTTCTGTCTTGTCCACGTTTGTTATTAATATTGTTCATGTTCATTTTCTTATCTCATTGCTGTTTCCAGTAAATTGTTCTCATCTCAACCCATGATCTTTCCCTTTTGTTCCTCCATATCTCTGCACCGCAGGAAAAGCAATCTTCACGTAGATTAATAGCGTACATCATATGTGATATATATGATTATTTTCAGCTATCAAAGTGTTTTTGGAAGGAGGAAAAAAAAAAAAAAAGCAGCTGATATTCTGTTGGACTGTAGTATTTATGGAAATACCTGCTGATGCTCCAAGACTGCTGGCAGGGCGCTTGGGTCATCATGCATCATTTCAGCCATATCATTTAAGCAGGGTATACTTACAGGTCTTGGAATGCTTAAGAAAGGAAATTACAATACCAGAGTGAATTTTTGCATTCTGGAAATTTTGATGTAGATTTAGAAAGCCCTATAATAATTTCTGTTTGAAGTCTTAGCTTGTGTACCTTAAATGAACTCCAGAACATGGTACTGCTGACTTTAGAGATGTATGTCTACGTGAAAACCTTTGCGTTTGAAATTAACTAATTAAAAAAAAAAAAAAAATGAAAGCCATGTCAAAATTCTGAATTGATTTCTAAGAACAGTTTGGGAAAAATAATTTCTTTTTTTTTTTTTTCACTGCTTTCATTCACGCTGACAGATGCTTCTTCTATGTGTTGGTCAAGTCCTATTGGCCTGTGGGTACTTTTTTCCCCCCCTTCACTTTCTGCCCTAATTTCTTATATAACCGTGGGCTGTAGAATTTTAGCCTGTTCATGTAAACCTGAAGGTGTCCATAAAATTTTTGGATACCAAAGTCCTTCATCACAAGAGAAATTGATGGTAAATAATTTTTTTAAAATGGGTGGAGATTTTCTACTCTATTCATTTTTATAGTTTCTTGAATCTGGCTTGAGTCACTGGGAAGCAAGCCATGGATTCTTTGGTGTAGAGCCTTTGAGCAGCCTGTGTGTTACTGTACCTGCACAAGCCTGAACAAACCATTTTTCTCAAGCCCTTGGAGATCCTAGACTTATGAATCGCAATTTTCTAATCCAACCAATATAATTGTATTAAAAGCATAAAATGTTTTGAAACAGATCAATCTTCATCTGCTTGTGCCTGCTCTGAGCATAATTAAATTACACCTGATTTTTGTGATTGATTCTATGAAGATTTGCAAATGATGTTCTTGTGGTATGAGAAATATTTTGAATGTTGAATTGCTTTGTGTGATACACTTTCATTATTATTTCCATATGCCCAAACTCTGGGAGTTTTGTTATCCATTGAACTTCCATAAATCATTATCAATTACCAAAAAATTGGTAAAAATTGCATAGGTCAGATTACATTTTTCCATAGTTTTATTAAAATATATTTTGTAGAGATATTTTTTCTTATTTTCCATTCTTGCTTCCCTGTGATGTTTTTGTATAACTTTCACAACTATTACTTTATAATTAACTAAAGTGAAGAAAGGAGGAAGAGACACAAGTTCTTTCTTTCAAACTGACTCATATTTCCTCTGTGAGTTTGGGTGAATCACTTAACTACTCCATGTCTCTTTCCACATCTGTACAGCAGGAGTAAATTTCCCATGGGCTTTATAAAAATTAATTAATCTTCGGAAAGTACCTAGAAATCCTGAAATAGAAGGGCCTGTTGATTCCAACATCTTATAAATTACATCATGATGGCATTGAGTAACGGAGGACTTGGTTAAAAGAATGTGCTGATTATTTGTCTATTTGTGTCAATAGCTGAAAGTGGTGTTAATATATGTTTCACAGGAATATATGATTATCACGGGCCTTCTACATTGTTCTGTACGGTTAAATAATGTCAACAGTAAAATTGACAAATGTTAGCCCCAGAAGACTTACATCATTGCTAAAAAGTTCAGCTACCAATGAAAAATTTGGATCAGGACAAAAAGTCTGGACTTAAAATAAGAACTGTTTAAAAAAATAAAAGAAGGAAAAGAATATTTATTATCAAGCTAAATACTCTTGAAACACTTTGCTTGCATTTTTGTCACTGTGGCTCTATTTTTTATTCCTAACTTCTCTTGCCTATTATTACTCCATATTTAATCTTTCTCTTTTGGGCCATAAGAATAAAAAAGGATTGGATATTTGCAAAGCAATGCTACAGCCATCTGGAGAGCTGAGATTTTGGCCTACTTCTGTCTTTTTCATGGTAATTCTACTGCTTTTCCTGGTATAACTTGTGATCAATACAACTCCATATAGATGCTGATTATTATTTTAGATCTTATTATGAATAGAAATTAGTACAGCAAAGTGCTTTTCAAATATTTTTGGGGGTGGATGGACCTGGAGGGACAGCTAAGTCTACACTGAGGAAGCCCCAGACAGGAGTAAGCAGGTTTTCATCATCCTAGGGTATGACAAAGCAGCTGCCTTAGAGAGTCTTTGGTGTCCTTCAACATCCAGTCAACTGAGGTTGTTGGTCTGACCCAGCCTTTGCTGAACAAGCAAGTTTCTTCTGCTTCAGGAGACTTCTCTGAGCTGCAAGGTGGGGCTGCAGTGTAATGCGTTATCATCCGGGCTTTGTTACGTCAGAATTACTCAGCTGCAAGAACTGTCACCTGAGACCCTATGAACATAAAGCAGAATATATTCAGAATGTAGTTCTTGATGATCAGCAGCAGCAACAAAGAGAAAGTCCACCAATAATTAGCTGCATGATTACATTCAGTTAGACCTCTGGAAAAGCCATTTTCCCCACACCCTTTTCTTCTTCATCCCCTTTGCAAATTAGCCCTTGGCGAGCCCAAACTTAAAGCGTTTGGCAGGCATAATTAGTCATCTCTTAGTCTGTATAAAGTACCCTCCATGTGAGGCACACATATAGAGAAAGTTTGGGTAATGGTTGGCTTGGCAAAGAGATTTTTTTGGGCGGATAAAAATTCCCAAGGCCTCTGTTTATTTATATAGTTCTTGGAATAACGCTGTTTTCAAAAGGCTGCTCGCCAGCTGCTGAGACAGCTTTCCAGCTAATATATTCCCAGTGCAATCACCACACTTTGCTTTTCCCATCATAATATCCCCAAGGCTGTTCTTGGTTAAATCTCATGACTGGAATATAGGAAAGTTCACATTAAGTCAAAGCTCGCAATGCCACAATGTTTCTTATTTTCTTTCTTATTTT